>LN483553.1:105167-306979 GCA_900002565.1 Culicoides sonorensis
ATTTCGTGAAATGATGAAATTTGTTGAACTTGCGAATTACAATTTGGTTCCAGTTTCAAATATGGAAGGGAAGGTCCAAAGAGTCATTGATGAGCTGGAGGAATTGAATGTGTGTAATCGGATGCCAGATGGTAAAATTTCATTGTATGAGTGTCCTTGTTCCACTCCGATTAGTCATCGTCAAAATTCATTTTATTTTGGACGATACACTCCAAGCACTGCCCAGAGTTTTGGATTAGTTGCTCAATTAGAGGCCATTCCATCGCCTTCTGTTTTACACAATGAATTGAATTTAAATGAAGCTCTTGGTGAAACCGAAGATGGGAGTCAAGGAAACGCAGAAACTGTTCAAGCTGAAACTGAAAATCAGGAAAATGAACATGAGGCTGAAAATTCAGGGCAAGGAACTGAAACTGATCAAAATCAAAGTGAGGAAATTCTGGAGAGCTTGAATCCTATTCAATCAAATGATTCAAATCAGAATGTGGGAGCCCCGCAAAATTCGGGTCCATCCATGTCTTCTGGAAGTTCACACGTAACTGAAGACAATGATGATGAGCAAAATCAGGGAGAAACCAAATTTAATATCATGTTTATGTGAAGCAAATATTTTTTGAGAAAAAAAGCCTTTAAAATTTTTGGATGACATTTACAAATAAAAAAAACTTTATCTCATATAAATTTATGGATGTTGTTTGTGGTTTCATTAAATTTATTTTTTTGTTTTTACTTGATATCAGTCACAGAATATCAATAAATTTATTTCTTGCTGTTCAAGATGATACCATCGTATTTCTGTTGGAACCATTTCATGGCATCTTCTTTTGTGAGACGATGTCCAAATCCAATTTTGCCTGTCTTTCTTCGGCGTTGAGCGACATTGTATCCTAATCAATTTGAATTGAAATTTTTCGTTATTTCACAATTCACAAGGAAATTTCGAATTTAAATTCTTACCTGGACGTCCCAAAACAACGTAGAAATCAAGACCATAGATACCGATTGATGGATCGTACTTGATACCTAAATCGATGTGTTCTTGGATACCGAAACCAAAGTTGCCGGTTTGTGAGAAATTGTCACGTCTCAATTCGTATTCACGGACCTTTAATGAGAAAAATTTACATTAATTCAATTCATTTCAATTAAAATTCATGATAAAATTAAAAATGTATCAAAATAATAAGTATGCAATCTAGTATCGAAAATAAGTAGATCGCAGTTGCAAATAATGAAATTTACTTTGGCACCATCTCAAATGCAATGGTCATTGGAATTACATGCCATTTATCTGCCTGATGATGCGGAATTTAAATGAAATTTGATTTTGTTACTTACTTTAAGACCTTTTTCTAAAATTTCTTCGGCCTTGGCACCACGGACTGTGCAATGAACAGCAATTTTTTCATTACGACGAATACCGAAGCTACGGACAGTGTAACGGGCTTTTGAATAGACGGGTTGTTGTCCAGTCAATTGTTCCAACACCTAAAATAATTTAAAAATGGATTTTAATTACATTGAAATTGAAGAGTAAACAATGAAAAACTAACCTTTGCAGCACGAGTCAATCTATCACCAGATTCACCGACACAGATATTCAAGCACAATTTACGGATGCGCAAATCACGCATTGTATTTTTGGCCTTCTCCTTGTTTGGAGCATCTCCTTTTGGGGGAGCTTTTTGTACGTTTTGTACCTGAAATAAGAAGAGAAATAAACAATTAGTTGGATGTTCTTTTAATGTATACACATATACAGAGTGTGTGTGAAACAAGATGAAGAATGTTGTGAAATTTAATTCACTTCATATTAACAGATTTAACGTTTTTGGGAACAAATCTTCACTTAATTCACATAGTAATTTACTTTGACTTTGAAATAATCACATTTTTAATGCAAAATTTTACTTAAAACTGTTGAAATTTACCATTATTTAGTCCGACAAATCCACGTGTGGAAAACTAAAAAAGCGAAAAGAAAGATTTTGACAGCTATCAGACCCTGGTGGCATTTTTGCGTACTAAATTTAACCCATTTTACGCTTGTTAATCATTCCTAATAATAAATTGCATGCTGTAATGAAATTTTTCTAATGAAGTCAAAATTTATTCAAATATGGCTCAAATTTATGAACAATCGGTTAAATAACACAAAATCTTAATTTTTGCGAGTCCATTCATAAGAGGATTGTTGCCTTGTAAGGGATATTTGATGACATCATAAATTGAGTGTCCATCTGGTGGCAAATTATTAAAAAAAATATCAAACAACTCAAAGTTTTGAGTTAGGAAAAAAATTATAAAAAGCAAATGATTGTAAAATAAATCAAAAAATTATTTTAAAAACAAGATTTTTGTGTAAAATACACACATATAATAGTCGTAAAGTAACAGTTTGTGATGGAAAACGGAAATATGTTGATTGAAAACGCTCCTAACGAAAACGATGGTGATCATACAATGGCCGACAATAATTCAACCAGTAATTCGTAAGTTTGAAAATGGTTTAATGATGTGAAGATATGAAAAATTTACCTTTATTTGCTTGCATTTTAGGATAATTAGTCAATCACCACCAGAACAAGCACATCCGGCACAACAAAATGCCCATCAACCACCACCGGGTACAGTCCAACAATTTCCACAGCAAAATCAATTTCCTCCAAGATTTGGAGCACCACAAGGAATGCCAGGTCCCCATCCAGGCATGCCAGGGCCACCAAGACCAATGGGACCAAACAACGAATTGTGGATCGAGACAAAAACTGATGAAGGTAAAAGTTATTATTATCATGCAATAAGTCGACAAACAACTTGGGTAAGACCAACTGGTCCTAATGTGCAGGTAATGTCACAAATGGAAGTGGAAAATATGCAAAAGCAGCAGATGATGAAACGTGAGGGAATGCCTCCAGGTATGGGAATGCCACCAGGTGGGCAAATGCCTCCATTTCAAGGACCTCCATTCGGAGCACCACCATTTTTCAATGGGCCACCGCCCTTTGGATTACCTCCACCAAATTTCGCACAACAACAACCGCAACAGGTAAGATGTGAAATTTTAATTTGACATCAAAAATTTGATTTTTTTTTTGAATTTTAGCCGCAACAAGCATATCCTTGGGGTAACATTCATCCCCAACAATGGCTTGCCATTAAAGTGAAAGACGATGAAATTGATCCTCAATTACTTGCAAAAGCTGCAGAATGGACTGAACATAAAGCACCTGATGGACGTCCATACTTCTATAATGCTTCAAAAAATGAATCTGTTTGGGAGAAACCAGAAGTCATGAGACAAGTTGAAGGTAAAAATTTAGAAATTAATCCACTCATTCAATTCAATTCAAATTAATTTTATTTTAAGAATTGAAAGCAGCAGCAGCAAATAAGCCTAAAACAGCAAATCAAGGAGATGGTAAAAAACCTTTTGATTTCCCAGACTTTGATGGTAAAATGGCAGCCGAAGAGGAACGCAAAAAGAAACAAGAAGCTGAAAAGCGTAAAAAAGAACAGGAAGAAAAGGAAAAAGTCAAAAAACCTTTAGATAAAAGTAGACCAATATCATCAACTCCAATCGCTGGAACACCATGGTACTAAAATTAAAAAATTTCATGAAATAATTTTCCTTTAATACATTTTTTTTTGTATTTTTTATAGGTGTGTTGTTTGGACTGGAGACGGCCGTGTCTTTTTTTACAATCCATCAACTCGAACTTCGTTATGGGAACGTCCAGCAGAACTCGCAAATCGTGCTGATGTTGATAAAGCAATGAAAACTTTACCGGAAGCTCTTTTGAATCAAAATGCAAGTGTAACCAAGGAAGAAACTCCACAAAAACCTGTAATACAAATTCTTGAAACAAAAACACAGGGCAAGAAACGATCTGAGTCAGAGTCAAGTGGTGACAGCGTAGAAGAAGTCAATACTTCGATCAACAAGAAATTTAAAGCTGGTGGTACGTCTTACTTAATTTTTGATTTGTCGTTAAAATTTTATTAAACATTCATTTTTTTATACGAAAATGAAGAAGATGCAGCCACAGCACAGAAAAGTAACAATGATGCAACTCCAGCTACTAATGAAAAGGAAGAAGTCATGGATGCTGAAATGAAAGCAGCAAAGGAACGAGCAACGGTGCCATTGGAACAACGTGTAAAGCAATTCAAGGAAATGTTGCGTGAAAAGGATGTAAGTTCTCTCTTGAAATGTGTTTTAAATTAATTTTTTAAATGAAAATTTTAATTGAAGGTATCAGCCTTTAGTACTTGGGAGAAGGAGCTGCACAAAATCGTGTTTGATCCGAGATACTTATTGCTGACATCACGTGAACGGAAACAGGTATTTGAAAGGTATGTAAAAGATAGGGCAGAGGAAGAACGGCGTGAAAAACGTAACAAATTACGGCAGAAACGAGATGACTTTCGATCGCTCATGGAAAATGCTAGTCTTCATGGAAAGTAAGTTGAAATGAAATTGATACGAAAAATTTATGTTTTTCTAATATTTTTTTACATTTAGATCTTCTTTCGATGATTTTGCTAAAAAATATGCAAAGGAGGAACATTTCCGTGCTATTGAAAAAATGCGAGAGCGTGAAAGTCTATTCAATGAGTACATTGTGGAAGTAAGAAAACGCGAAAAGGAGGAAAAGCATCAAAAGAAGGAGCAGGTCAGTACATTTGAATTCTCACTAAAAATTAATATTTTCTTCTTTTTTATATGTGATCACGATTTGTGAAATACTTTTTTACTTGTGCTGACATTTCTAATGTGTTCACTTTTAAGCACACTTTAATTGTATGAATTATATTGTTAATATTTTTAAATTTAAAAAAAAATGTAAAAGAAAAACAAAATTTTAACAGCAACAGGTCCTTTGTCAAGCAGCATGTTATTGTCTTTATATGGCGATGCTTGTCATGTGAAATTAAAATTTCAAATGCTGAAAAAAGTTCAGAGGCTGAATGGAGATCTGAAGATGCCATCAACGGTCATTCAAAAAATATTGAGTAAATGCAAGATAATCTTATATTCTATTGTTTTTCAATCAAATTTTCGAATTGAATATAAACAAGAGATTGCACTCCCTACAGAATTCTTCTTCTCGCTCACTGACACAAAATCACCCTAACAAAAGCGAAAGTGTTCCAAAACTGCACCTTGCCAATTGTTTTTTGATGTCAATTTTTTGATGTTGCTGTTTCTCAGTCAACACTTCCTTACTGTTAAATGACAAAACAATGCTCGTGATTGAAGGATGTCAAGGCAATGCTGATCCTGCTTCGTCATTCAAAAAATTATTGATTCTTCCAATTAATGGTACTAAAAAAAAGATCTCCTCTGCATTCAAAATGTCTTGGTGTTTGTCTGTCCAACAAAACTAATCAAAATTATTTTATTTCAGATATAATGACAAGAAATTTGTTTCAGCTGTCCAAATGAAATGAAACTATTAAAAGCCCTCTCATTTAGTTATAAGTTTTTTTCTGTAGATTTTAAGAAATTCAATCAAAAAAATCAAAGAACAAAATTTTACAATTAATTTTTTTTTTTTTTTCAAATTTTACCTTATCATAGATTCGCAAAGACTTTTTCGAATTGCTTCGTGAACAGGACATCGATCGCCATCAACGTTGGTCTGACGTTAAGAAAAAGATAGATGACAAAGATCCACGTTACAAGGCAGTTGGTGACTCAATTACACGTGAAGACTACTTTCATGATTACTGTAAAATGTTAAAAGATGAAAAGAAGAAACGAGTAAGATTATTAATGGTTTGAATTGTAGACAAAAAAATTAAATTACAAACAATTAACAGGAAAAAGAGAAGAAAAAATCCAACAAAGATAAGGATCGTAAGGAAGAGTCATCGAAAAAACGTCGCTCGAGTGAGAGATCAGCGGATAAGGACAAGGAAAAAGACGAAAAGGACGAAAAAGAGGAAAAAGATGGGACACCAGACGAAAAAACTGTTGATGATTCTGATAAAGTAATTTAATTGAAATTTATATTAAAATTTGAGTTATAATTCAATTTCAACTCATTTTACAGGAAGATGGAGAACATCCACCAACAGATACCGAGGAGCCAGCTGCAGAGAAGCGCACCAAGCGTACAGCTGAAGAAGCCATCAAGGACCGTGAGATGGAAGTCCAAAAAGCTCTGGCATCGCAAATGCGTTACTTGGATAAGGAACGTGAGATTCATAAACGTGACGAGGCAATACGCCATTTTAATGCTTTACTTGCCGATTTGGTTCGCAGTGCCGATGTCACCTGGAAAGAATCCAAGAAGGCTCTGAAGAAAGACAGTCGATACGATTTGGCTGAGATGTTGAGTCGAGAGGAGAAGGAAAATTTGTTTGAGGAACATATTAATTTGCTGTCCAAAAAGAAACGAGACAAGTTCCGGGAGATGCTGGACGAGCAACAGATCACATTGACGAGCTCATGGAAAGAGGTAAAAAAACTTATTAGAGACGATCCACGTTATCTCAAGTATAATAGCAGTGAGAAGGTAAGGAAATTTTTTTCCATTTCTAAGCATAAAAATCAATCATAAAATTTGATATTCAATTTCAGTGTGAACGAGAATTTCGCGATTATTTAAAAGACAAAACATTACTTGCAAAAGCATCATTTAGAGAGTTACTTTCAGAAACGAAACTTATCACCCACAAATCTTTTGAGATGGTTAAAGAAAATCCAAATCACTTGAAAGAAATCGAAGAGATATTAAAAAATGACAAAAGGTATGAATTTTGCGACATTTACATTTAAAATGATCTTCATTTAATTTTCTTCTTTTCACAAAAATCTTAGATATCTGGACTTGGAACACATCCATCATGAACGCTCTTCTATGCTGAATAACTACTTGGAGGATCTCATGAAACGTGGACCCCCACCACCTCCGACAGCCACAAATCGAAATTAATGTTAACCGGACACAGGTGATTTTAACATTTTAAAAAGGATTTTTTGTAGTTCAAATTTTATCTATCAAACTTTTACTATTTCGGAAAAAAAAGCAAAATAGAATTTACAAGTATTTCATGTACTCTTAGGTAATTAATTATTATTCCTGATACTAAACCATTTAAACTTATTTGATAACGATGAACAAGTAAAAAAAAACATTATTATGATAAATTGATAATAAAAATAAAAAAGTTAATAAAAAAAAATTGATGCATTTCATTTTTTGAGTAGATCACGTTCCGTTTCAGTTTTTATTGACATCCAATTTATGTATTGCACTTTTCTCTTTTTTTTTTGAATGAAGTTGTAGAATAAATTTACTGTCGTCTTCAATTTCGATTGTAATTTAACATTGATATTCATTTCATGCTCTGTCATGACATTTATAATGCAGAAATTGAAACAAAAGGGAAAACACATGAATTTTGTTGATGAAAAAAAGACGATTAATCACAAAATTACTTTTACCGTTGTGAAGTTAATGCCAAGTTTCAGCGTTTCTTCCTGTGAGCACACTGGTCGTTTCTTGGTCCGTATGTCTGTGCCATACTTGTACAATTAACTTGTATGAAATCGACCTATGTCGAATTTGACCAGAAATGTTGAATTGAGTTTAAAACAAATTGAAAATCAAGGTTTTTTATTTATTTTTTATTTGATATGAACATCCACTTTTTTTGTAAAAACTGATAGAAATCACTTCAAAATCAATCAAAATATTTTTTGTTAGCTTCTGCAAGACATTCAAGAATATCATCTACACTCGTATCTTTTAAACGATCGGTCCATGATTGAATGTATCCATTGAAATTTGCTTCGTAATCCTTCAATTGCACTTTTTCATCTTTAAAGAAAAGGAATTGAATTAAATTTCCAAAATGAGTTCAATTCACTTACCTTCAATCAATGTATTCGACTGAACCATAATCAATCTGGGTTTTTTATGAATCAAAACAATGTCACGCCATTTCAACCATGGATGTGGTCCATCTTCATTCACTTCCGAATAGTGATTATACATTTTTGTAGCACTTTCAACATCGCCAGTTGATTTATAGACTTGAAGTTTAAGCAAAAACTTTTCCAGTGCTTTTTTACCAACTGTGAAGATTTTTTCCCGATCAACGGTCAATAAAAGATCTTTACCAGGTTCGGTTTCCTTGATTTCAATCAAACCTTCCCCAGCTTCCACTAATACTTTCATAATAACAAATCTGGCTTGAGCATGAGCTTGCAGCCACGCTTTTTGTTTAGGATTGTAAAATTCTAAGGCAGTTCCAACGGCTCCGTAAATCAAAAATAACCAATTGACATAAGTGACGTCACTGATTGTTTGATCATCTGTGTGTCCAAATATTTGGACAATATTTTTATTTAATGAAAGATAGAGACCAACTGATTCGGCTCGACATTCCTCATATGAACTTCCGAGAGATTTGAATTTTGAATCGTATGTCTCTCCTGGTTCATACCACTTTTCAATCTTACCAGCATTAAGTGGATTTTTAACTTTATCAACATCAAAGTTAAGTTTTCCATTATCATCGACACGGAACAACTTTCCACTTCCATGTCCTAACAATTCGTGCAATCCAACTTGCAATTCAAATGATGGGCCTTTATATTTTTTCAACAATTCCTGATCAACTTCACTCAAAAATGAAATTTTCTCATTTGGATTCCTCGTTGACAACACATTTCCAAGTGATACATTTTTGAAGCCCTCAGTTTGACGAATTTCATCGTAATTTGGAATGTTAATACCAGCTGGCACGCCAGACCCGGCAAATGTCAAAACGTCTAATGATGTAAAATCTGGTTTAAGATAAGTGTCTTTTTCAAATGTTTCACCCCAAGGTAATTCTTTGACAAGTATTTCAGCATTTTTGACAAGTTCCGAAAACTTTTTCGACATTTCTTTGTTAACCATTGCAACGAATGATTCAAATTCACCTCTGGATCCTGCAGGATCACGATATGTCTCTATGAAACCAATATACGTCTCAATAACTGGTCCAATGTCCTTAATCCAGGAACGTGATCCATCTTTATGGGCATCAATACTGCCAGTGTTGAAACTTTTAATGTAATTTTCTATCATTGTAGTTTGATTGGGATTTGCAGCATATTTTTGGGCCACAGTCAAATTTTCGACCACCAATTTAAGCAGTTCTGAGTAGTCACCTCGTGTCATTTCAAAGTAGTTTCCTTTGAATTCTTCTCGTGCACTTGTAATTTGAGGATCGGCAGTTGTTTGAACTGATGCAAATTTAATTTCATATACGGTTTTACCATTTTCTTCGGTTTTGAAAGTACGACAATTCCATGCTTCACGTTTCTTACTTTTGAGATATTCATCGACCAGGTCGGCGTCTTCCTGGGTGCAATTTGATGAGAAATATGTTGTGATACCACCATCTTTGAATCCTAACATCTTTTCACGGTCGGTTAAGGAAAATATCGCTTTTTTCACTTTTTCTAAAAGAGCTTCAATTTTTTTCGGATCATCTTGATATGCTTTACTACTTTTGATCATCAATTCAAACTTTTCCTCTGATAAATTTGGCAAAATTTTTGAATCACCAAAACCTTTGTAATTTCCCATGTTAGATAAGAATCCACAACAATAAACCAAAAAGGCCTAACAATAAAAATTTGTTAAGATAAGATAAGATTTTGATAGTCAAACAATATTTTAATTACTTACAGTGAACTCATCATCCGTTAACCCGGCTTTTGAAGCTAGTTCCTTTAATTCACTTGGATTATTTTTCACAAGTACTCGATGGAGCAGGGAAAATATCAGAGGTGATTCTGGACTTGTTTGAATCAAGCAAATTAGTCCACCATACCAAGAAGCCTGAAATTATTTTTATTATGATCAATCAAAAAATTGATTTTATTGAATATGAAATTACCTTTGAGAAATAGTGTGCATATAACTTCTCCTGTTCAGTTAAATTGAGAAATGCAGTTTTGCATTCTAGCTGAGCAATCGGCTGACTATTTGGCAAAACAAATTGATTTCTATCAGACATTTTTATGTTTTAAATTTTATTTTCTTATTTATGCAGTGTTGGAACCTTAGAACGAAAAAGTGGAATGAATGACTAAACAAAATAGAAACGTCAAAATGTTGGATAAATAGGGGCAGTGAAACTCTTCAAATAATTTTTTCTCATCGAAATTTAAAATTTTTCGACAAATTTCAATGTAAATGATTTCCTTTTAATAGTAAAAGTATGAAAAATTAAAATTTTAGGTATGAATTTGCAATTATTCAAAAATTTCAATATAAAGAAGTTTTACTGTACCAAAAAATTTGAAAATAACGGTTTAAATTCTCAAATTCATGTTATGTTTTGAATTGCACTAAATCAGCTTTTCAATTGCATATTATACGAAATTGTATTTCTATTAATTATCAATTAATTTAAATGAAAATAAAAATCTTTGAGGCGCCACACTTTCATTAATAAATTAATATATTGAAGTGATATGCAATTATAATTACTGGCATTTTTCTCATATTGAATACCAACAGGTTTCTATTCAAGTGTCATCATAATAAAAAAAAAAGTTGAGAATCAAAAGAAAAGAAGAAGAAAATGATAAAATTTCTAACTAATTACACATATTACTGATGATATTAAAGGTGATCAAATTAATGCAAGTTATATCATACGAAGAATAATTTTAAATTGAAAGGAAACAGTTTCGATGAAAGAAATTCGATTTTGGTTTGTTGAATATTTTCGTCAAAAATCATTTAAAAATTCGTAGAAGTTCCTTTCTTTTCAAATTTTGATAAAAATTTCCATACAAATCTCAAATCATCAAATCTCAAAGATGGCCAAGCTACACCAGCTATCCCTGGTATACACGTTCCTGCGTTGTTTCAAACCAAACGACTCTATAAAAAAATTTCTCTCCCAATATTTTTTCCTCAACTTTAACGCTCAACCAGAAGTTTCAAAATCCGGATTTTAGATTGGTATATGGGTCTAACGAAAATCAATTTACCCTCTAAATTTTTTCTGGTTTTTTTCTGGGATTGTCCTACTGAGGACAGAAGAATTCATGAGCATTATCTCTTATCATTAGTTTCGAGAATGGGCTCAAGGTTTAGGCTCCAGAGTCTGAAAAACCGTTAAATAACGGTTGAAAATTTTAAAATATTGATGATTTGTTTTGTTGGATAGAGAAGTTTACTAAAATGAACTTTAACTAATTCGCTCTGAAATAAGGCCCAGAAATTGGGCTTAAGGATTAGGCTCCAGAACCTAAAAACGGTCAAAAGCTTAAAATTTCCGATTTTTTCAAATTTTTTTTGTGATTTTTTTGAAAATTCAAAATGGTGGATTTTTTTCAAAATTGTAAATATTAGATTTTGTCAAAGTTTAAAGTATGGCGGAAAAAATTCGAAATTTTGAATGTTATATTCCAAATCAACGCTCTCAAAACTTATCCTATACAAATTTTTCATATCCTCAATTTTACTTACTCTAAATTTTTTTCTTAAACATTGCAACTTACCTTTCAAGGCCGTGAAGTGGATCATCAAATTCCTTTTTCTTTATAAAAAAAGAAAAATCACATCCCACAACAAACATACACCATATTAAAAGGTAATAATTAATTAATTTTAAACGTCATTACGTTAATAATAAATACCATTTGTAACTATTTTAATAGAATTTCATCATATAACATGAGCATAAACTCCTTTCATATAAGTCAAGTGTGTATTTGATTAATATTGTAATAACATATAATATTATTAAAAACTATTACTTTTATGCATGTTTTAATATCAATATTACATGTTTTCTAAACAAAATAACGGGATGATGATGATGTGAGGAATTATGATGATAATAATTAATAATCAACTTAAATCATGTATGATAATGAAATTTTACCTGAAAATGAGTACTCTCATAACAAAAGGGAAATAAACATAAAAAAAATAAAAACGATTTATTTTAATTTTATTTTACTAGGATTTTGTCATTTTATTAATTTTTTTTGAACTAAATTCTTACATTTTACATTTAATTTAAATAATTTGTTTTTAATCTTATACAATTTTAATAAGTTATTTAATTTAAATAAGTTTATTATTCTAATTTTATATGTAAAATATAAATTTTTATATTGAAAATGCTGTTTATAACTTTTTTTTAAAGTAAATATTGAATCAAGCAAAAAAAAAATTATATTATAAAAATAAAAATTAAATACAGTTGTGTAAATGCGTCTTGTTCTCAATAAATAATACGTTTATAATGTGTAATCATATTCTTAATACTTTTTTTTACTAATTTTATCATCTATCTTGAATTGAATTTAAAAGACATTTTTTTTTAAATAATTATCATTAAATACTAGTTTATAGATATTATTAACTTAAAAATAAATACTGATTTAGCATATCTAATGTAAGTTTAAAATGAAATTTATATTTTTTTTTCTCTTGTATTTATGTTTAATGGAAAAAGTAGATTATTTAAATTTTTTGCACTAGTTTAGTAAAAATATGTTTTTTTTTAATAATATAAATAAATAAATATGAAGATCGACATTTAAATTATATATTCTAAACGTGATAAATTAATGTCGTTTCGTGTCTTATATTAAATTAAATACTATATTGTCCAATGTAATACACGGTATAAATTTTATGTTTAACATACAACTATAAAGTATATTAAAATAACTTTCATTCATTTATTCAAATATAATACAATTGAAAAGAAAGAGGAAAAAAAAATTTATATAAAATAATAATCTTCGTGAAATTATAAACATTTATTATCGTGCATATGAAATTTACTGTTTTTTTTTTTCATTTTAAATTTATTTATTAAGTTTATTAAAGTCAGAATATGCACATTTGTAGAATTGGAAGTACGTGATTATTTGTTTTGTGTGTGCAATATGTTTCATTAAAAAGGAGAAATTTTATATTACCGAGTTTATATTGTCAATTGATGCACTGCTATTAAAATGGATGAAATGTGAAGTTTTTATTTTAAATTGAAAGTATTTAACATTAATGAGATGATTTCGAAGCATACTTATGACAATGTTGTAAATGTTTTGTTATTAAGAATTTTAAATCGTCAAATCAAAAGTAATAAGAGAAAGTGAAACAAAGATAGCAGCTGGCACCTTAAACCATTATAAATACGAATAGGCTCAAATGAGAATCAGCTTAGAGTAAACTACGAAAGCTTAGCTTTGAAATTTGAACCACAATTTTTCCCAAGGGCACCTAAGAGCGTTTAAAGCGTAAAGTGAGTATAAAAAAATTCGCTCATAGTGAGACAGTCAAACTCACAATGAACAAAAAAATGATGGTTCAAATTACCCAAAACACCGAAGACTATCAATTTTTTACTCGATTCAGATTCAGAAAATATTTGGTTTTATTGTTTTTCACTTTTAAGGACCTGGCGTCAACGTTAACCCGTATATCGAAGCTGTGTAGAGCTTTATAGTAAGTATGCTAAATTAACCTTTGCAAACCATGATCAAATCGATTAAAATAAAGTATTTTCTGAATCAGACTGAAATTTTCTGTTAAAGTTCAATAATAGCATCAATTACAGCGTAGTGAAGGTGAAGTATCACATTCCATCTTATAGGTGCCGAGTTCGATCCTAGTAACTGCTAAAATTATTTATACCCAAATGTGTGTTTTTCAAGTCTTATAGTTGTTATATTGATTTACAATAATTATTCTGATTTGACTAATTCGGATGATAGTGTAACGGGTACTTTATATAGATAAATTCTTAACTTAGCGTAGCTAAATCGTCGTACTAGTTAATTTAGTACTAGTTAAAACTTGTACGAGGTGTATGCGTGTATAGGAAGGTTTAAGCTACGCTTAGTTAAGAATTTATCTATATAAAGTCACGGTAAAAGCTAAGGTCCAATGGTGGTGATTAACTACTACTTTATGCATTGTATTACTTCTTATAATTTACGTACAGAGCGCGTTGTAATTTTTCCGCTATCTATACACATATGTAAAATTATAAGAATTATACCATGCATATAGCGCGTGTTAGCGTATGCTGTTAGATACTCCGAATCTGACAGTACTACAGCTCACAGAAAGCCCAATAAAAGGCTGTGGAGGTTAATCCCATCTTGTAATCATCATCATTATATCTTAACGGTTTACGGTTTACGCTTATCATAAAAAATTTACACTCATCAGGTGACTTTGACACTTTGATTTTAGGTCATTTGAATTTAAAAAAATACAAGATACCAGTCGCCTCCATTTTTAATCAGGAAAAAATCCTTTTTACGAATATCACCATTAAAAAAATATCATTTTCACATTTAAAGTAAATTCATATCTTAATAAAATCAACTTTTCATGTAAATTTTTCAAAATGCACCTCATTTTAAATAAAGCAATAAAATAAAAAAAATGAAGCATAATTCCTCTATTCTCTCAAAATGTATTCACATAAAATTATGCTAACAACTAACTTTATCTAGATGTCAAAATTTATATATAAAAAGATACTTTTAACTGACCTTACTTAAGCACACTCAACATACAAACACACACACACACATACAATATCAAAACATGATCTTGATATTGTATTTTAATGATATTTAGAATGTGAGTCTGTTTGACTTCCTATAGGTAAAAAAATCTCTTAAATAAATAAATAAATGAAATCAGTGGGAAAAACTTATAATTTACGTACAGAGCGCGTTGTAATTTTTCCGCTATCTATACACATATGTAAAATTATAAGAATTATACCATGCATATAGCGCGTGTTAGCGTATGCTGTTAGATACTCCGAATCTGACAGTACTACAGCTCACAGAAAGCCCAATAAAAGGCTGTGGAGGTTAATCCCATCTTGTAATCATCATCATTATATCTTAACGGTTTACGGTTTACGCTTATCATAAAAAATTTACACTCATCAGGTGACTTTGACACTTTGATTTTAGGTCATTTGAATTTAAAAAAATACAAGATACCAGTCGCCTCCATTTTTAATCAGGAAAAAATCCTTTTTACGAATATCACCATTAAAAAAATATCATTTTCACATTTAAAGTAAATTCATATCTTAATAAAATCAACTTTTCATGTAAATTTTTCAAAATGCACCTCATTTTAAATAAAGCAATAAAATAAAAAAAATGAAGCATAATTCCTCTATTCTCTCAAAATGTATTCACATAAAATTATGCTAACAACTAACTTTATCTAGATGTCAAAATTTATATATAAAAAGATACTTTTAACTGACCTTACTTAAGCACACTCAGCACACACACACACACACAATATCAAAACATGATCTTGATATTGTATTTTAATGATATTTTAAATGTGAGTCTGTTTGACTTCCTATAGGTAAGGTAAAAAAATCTCTTAAATAAATAAATAAATGAAATCAGTGGGAAAAAAGGGACAAAAAGTGTGTCACTCAATTTCATTTTATTTTATTTTATTTCTTTATACTATTGCTAGATATTATTTTATATGTATTTAAAAATGTTATAAAAGCCACACAATAAAAGTCGAGATAGAAGTGTAATAGTTCAAACAGTGTAAATTGTAATAATAAAATTTTAAAATAAAATGAAATGATTTTTTTTCAGCTAAAATTAACACGAACAAGTATTACTTTTCAAATAATTTGTAGAATCATTTTATTTCATTATTATTTTTATTTTTTTTTTAGATGCCATTGAATGTCACAGGGAATCGCATGACGTGAGATCAGCTTGTTAGCATCGTAAAAAAATACACAATTCACGCTTCGTTTTTTGTTGTATGAATTAGATACAGAAAAGATATGCACTGTAAATAATGTGAGACGTTGTAATAAAATGGTATAATATGAGGCTATTATAAAAGTGTCAATAATAATGATAGTAAAAAGGCATAAAATGGTATATGGTAGTAATTAGAAAGGTGTTGCAATGAAATAGAATTTATGGTACGATTATTTATTATTAGAAATGAGTTTTATTATGGATTTTTGGATTTGAATGCAACTCTGGTGATGAGTCAAATTACGAAAGTAATCTTAGGATCCTCAATCTCATTGAATATTGGGCGATCTCAAGGCAAACTAATTTTTTTGTATCTTATATTTGGTCTTTGGGCATTCAAATCCAGAGTCAGCAGAGGCCAAAAATCAAGAGGCTGACTTGAAATTCTTTGACGAATTGTATGACTTATTGGTGATGTAGTCGCTAATCGATTAGCTAGAGAAGGATCAGCATCTACACTTGCAGAAGAAGAACCTTGCTTAGGTATTGCACTAACAACAGCTAAATCTTTCATATTTGAATGGCTTATTGACAAATCAACTTTGTTTTGGGAAGATCAAAGTAGATATCTTTCACAACATGTACACAACTTTATACCTAAAAGGTCAATAACACGCACAACGGAGTTGCTGCGTACAGTGGCGGATTGGCCATATGGGCAATCTGGCAAATGCCAGAAAGGCTGCAGTCGATCGTCTTGTAAAAGTGAAGTTTAGTGCAAATTTTAAAGAAAATCATACAAAATGCCAGGGCCGTTCATAATTTTCAATCCGTCCCTGCATGATGCAAATCAGCGTAGTTTCGGTGAAAGCCCAACACCTTTCAACGTTATGATAGGCTCAATTTGCCTGTCATATGACCTGAGTGTCCCAAATGTCATAGGCAACCCACAACAAGCTCAAAAAAATAAGTTTTAACCAAAATTCTGTACATTGGATCACAACTCATTAATTTTCAATGGATGAGAAGTTCAATTCAAATCAAAAAGCACTTAAATGAAAATTTTTACTTAATTTTTTTAATTTAAATTAAAACTCCTTCAAAGAAAAGCACTTTAATGACTTTTATTTATGCAACTTATCAAAGTCATGCCGTGCTTAATTAAAATAAATTTTCAAATTATTCCACTTTTAAACAGTTTTGCTCATTTTCATTACCTATCATTATTTCATTTGAATAATATTCACAATTGACCCAGATCAAAAAAAAAAATATCTTGTTAACACTTTAACCAAAAATAACTTAAATTACTACTTGTAATGAGATGCTCCAGTAAGACACTTAACAGCTGGAAAATTAAAAAAAAAACATTTAATTTTTAGTTGCTTGTCTTGTACCGAAAATTAAATTTCAAGATATTGATCAATGAAAGCTTTACATGAATCAAAGTTAACACAAAAAAAACATAAGTCATGTTATTAAAGTATTATATGGCGCTTCTACTTCACAACTTCTAATAATAATAATAAAATTGATACATTGTTGCTGTAAAATTTAAATTAAATCCGGTATGTAAAGAAAAAAAAGTAAAATAAAAAACATGAGAATAAGAAGATGAAGATGAAAACTATGATCGATACACCAAGATAAAAAGGGTATCAAAAAATTATTATGAGAATGTGACTTTCTGGTGAATTAGCAAAATTCTGTTTCTTTTGAATATGAAAAAAAAAATAATAATAATAATAATAAAGCAGAAGACAGTCATGATGGAAGTAAGTAAATAATAATTTTCTCGTTATCCACGCTTATCTTGAACATAAAATAGTGTATTATGTTGTCTTTTCTTTCATTATAATTTTTATTTAAAAACATCATCAAACAACAAAAAAAATTAATGAATAACTATGGGAAACATGTCTTTTGCATATCTTCTTTAATTTTTTTTTTGTGTTTCCTTATAATAGAATTTTTTTTTCTTTACATTTCTCATTTCATGGTATGCATGATGATTGTCATGATGATGACTACTTTTTACTTCTCTCTCAACTTTTATATAATGAAATGAAACTTTTTAACTCATGCAACATATTAAAATTGAATTGAAGTGTGATAATTATTTAATATAAAATGAAACATAGAGGTGATGAAAAGGAAAAGACGTATTGTTGTTGTTTTTGTGTGACAGCAAAAGTCTGGAAATGATTGTGTGTGAAATTTAACAGTAAATTTAATAATGATGATAATGCCCTAAAGATGAAAGTTTTTTTTCTTTAGCATTTATCTATTGGATTTGCGGTTGATTAGTGTGAGACTTGTAAAATAATGAGATTATTAAAAGAAATGAAGAGTTTTTTCTTTTCATTATTATTCGTTATTAGTTGTCAATGATTATTTCTCATCCAGTTGTATTTAAAATCCGTTAATTTTTAATTAAATTTTTGGTCTAATTATAAATGATTAAATTTTTTTGTGTGTGTGATTTGAATCTGGATTTTTTTCTTTTTTTTTAATTAAAGAAAACCGTTCACTTATCTTAATTAAAGTTTTTGTGTATAATTTTAAACCATTTTAATTGTAATTCGGTAAAATTTTTCATGTATTTTAATCCAATTAAAGCTTTCAACGAGTTACTGTTATGAGGTTGTAAAAAAAATGGGTTCATGACAATTCAGAATTTTATAGAATTTCAGATTAAATTTGAGTCAATTTGTGAGTTGAGTCCATTACAATGATTGAAAAATGTGAAATTTTATATGAAAAAGCAAAATGACATTTCATGGAACACGAAAAACACTTTCAATGATAAACTTTTATCTTAAGATGTCTCGTTCAGTTTTTACTGCATCATTGCAAAATGATTAAAGTGAAATATTTTAAGTGAATTTTGTTAGAAAAGTTTCTCAATTACAATCGGTTTGTCTGCCGTCAGTCTGTCGTCCGATTGGCATCATCACTCTAGAATGGTTTATCAGAGTTAGCTCCGTTTTTATTTTAAGTTGAAAACCGTTAAAAACAGTGAAAATCGTTAACGGCCATTTAAATTTTTGAATGATGCTTAGAAATTAGACTTTAGGGTCTTAAATTCAAAAAAAAACCGTTGAAATTTCTCGATCTCTAGTATTTTGTGTTGAAAATCCAAGCTCATAATGATTGATATGAACATATTCGTGAATCGGATACTTAATTCCATAATAAACCGATAAAAATTTTCACAATTTTCCAAATTTTTCTCTAAATGCTCAATGGGATTCAAAATATTTTCATTAATTAGTTTTTCAGTCCCATCGAAATGCACTTTCCTAAACTTTCCATAGTTAAATTTTCTCAATAACTTTTTTTTCATAGAGTTTAGTTGAGAGAAATCCCTCAAGTATTGTGGTTGTAACAAAATAAAAGTTTATTTACTTTTGCTCCCACATCAAAAGAACAAAGAGACCATTTTTTTACATTAAAATGCACTTTGATGGACTTCTTTTTGTTCCTTTAGTAGTCAGTCCTTCTAAGAAACCTACAGATGATTACAATGAATTATCGTCATATCCTTTGAATTAACAGAAAAATAAAACAAAAAAATAATGATAAAAGGATTGCAACAAGTAAAGAGATAAAAAGACATAAATGAACTCATTTCATTTAATGAGGATAATGTGCACCCTCTTTTTCTTGTTTCTTGCAAAGCTTTTTTTTTACTTTTAATGAAATGCACTTTTTCATGGTTTACATTTAAATAATTTTTACTTCACGGGAATGAGTATCAATCGTCCTCATTAATTCTCATTTTAATTAATTTAAATGTAGAGTAGATTTAAAATGTAAAATGTTTTTTTCTTCTTGAAAATAAATAGCCGCCTTTTTTGTTTGTAGTAGTATTTAAATTAAAAAAGTGTGTTTTTCATACCGTGAAAGATTTGAAATTTACCTACTTTTTTGTGTTTAAATAAAGTGAAGCAGTGTGTCGATGATGATTAGGGGTGTTCAAATTGAAGAAGTTTCATTGATTTGAAGGAAATTGCTTTGAAATTGGGGTCATTTTGACCCATCTTAAAATTTTGCGTTGTTTTCATGAAATGATGGGTCAGATTCCCATTCATAGCACGGGCTTCACTCGGACCATCAGTTTAGCTCTGCTTTCGCGTTGTTATTAGAGGGCCTTAGCTTTTAACCTGTCATCTCAAGCAGTCACCACCTTTATCTAGCCTTAAACTTAAATTGAGTAATCGGAAAAAGGAAAATTGGTATTAGTAAAATTTCATGACAAAGATGATTCGATTTCGATACCCCTACTATCAATAATCATAACAATTTATTAAAATTAATAGAAAAAAATGAGAATATTACGAATACCAGATGAAAATAATGATGATGATTAAATTCAAGTACTAAATAGTGTAAAATAGAGTACCAGTGAAACAAATAATAAAAAAAATTGAATGAATGAAGGTGTGAGATGATGAGAGCAAATTGAAAAATAAAAAAAAATATTAATAACAATATAGTAATAATAACATTACACTACATTATATCGTTATTTGATACTGAACCGTATCATTTTGTAGCCTTGAGTAATTTCATTTGGCCATTGTTGTCTTGAAATTATTATTATTAGTTTGATTAGAAGTGGTATGATCATTAAGAGGCAATAAAAAGTTTCAATTTCATGTAATTACTTCTGAAATTCACTGTGATAGTAATTCAAATTTAAATAAATGAATCGAAAGTTGATGGGACAATATAGTATTAGTTTTTTAAAAAAAATAAAAAATTTAACTTACTCAAAATTATTTTAATAAAAAATTTTGTTTATTCTGTAAAGTTGTCTTCTGTAACGCCATCAGTGGTAAAACTAAAACCTTCCGTTGTTCCAAAATCTTCAGCATTAATTTCACTCTCATTATCATCAGTATCAGTCGTGCTTTCCTCTTGCTGCACATCTGTTGCTTCTGTCTCATCTTCTACCATTTCTTCGTCTTGCATGGCATAATTTTCGGTAATTGTTGTCTCATCCACAACATTATCATTATTTGTATTTCGTGCTGTTTCACTTTCTACTGCCTCGTCATTGGCTGTATTTTCTTGTTCCTTATTTTCATTTTGGGTAATTTCATTGTCTTCATTAACATCTGTGTCGATGCGTTCTTCAGCGGTAATTGTGGAATTTTTTGAACGGTATGATGACACGGGAAATCTTGTATTTTCTTTCCATTTACTTACAAAGCTCTGGGTAGTTGATTGTTGTTGTTGAGGTGGCACACAAAGCATTCCGTACACATTGATACCAGGCAAGCCAGCGTATGTGGGTTGGTCATGAGCGAGTGGTCCCTCTAAAAAAAATTTGAAATTTAAATTTCATATGAATGTACATTAAGGAAATAACTCACCCAATCGATAATTTGATGGACATTTACAGATCACCAAATAATGTGATTTCCCGGTTCTAGTATTTTGCAATGCCAAAATTGACCAATCACGTGGTGGACGACAATCTCTCAATTCCGTTGTAGTTTCACATGTTTTTGCCAATGTAATTGCCTTTTTCTGTTCATTTCCAATGAGTTTTAGTGTATGGTTATCATCTTCATTCAAACTTGCAGAACAGGGGTCACGATATCTGTTTATTAAAAGGAAGAAAATTGTTAAAAGAAATAAATTAGCATATAAATTCTCTGTTTTCTTTTAATTGACTGTAAAAAAACGAAAAAAAATCCATTTTATTAAATTCAGTATCGAAATATTTCTGTAATTGTCGTGTTCAGTTTAATTTGAATCACGAGGAAAATAAAAAAAAAATTATTACTATTATTATTATTCATATGAGATGATTACAAGAAAATATAACGAAAGTTGAATTAAGAATAAAAGTATGTAATTTAATGCAGTTAGAACAAGAATTTTTGTGCAATGCGGAAGAAAAATACGTGCCAAGGTACGAATACAATGATGCTTTTGATTTTAGATGTGAATTTTTAACTCGAGCCCTGTTCATGTAAAGAAAAAGAATAATATTCACTGTACACAGGAAACAATCAAACATGTTTTTAAGCTAATAATAAAAATGAAAATTCAAAAGAAACAGAAGCATTTAAATTGCAATAGAAAAAAAAAGTGAATGCATGGTGTGTTTAGTTAAAAGGTTATCTTAAAAGGTCTCGCGGGGGCATAATGTGCAATATTATATGAAATATTTTCTCAAATAACGTTAATTTTACATCCAGACATACACATAATTGGACTTTTTCACGGTAGTCGCTTGAAAGTTAAATGTAAAACTTTTTATTGTTTAAGCTTAAAGCAAAATTTATCGTTTTTTACTTACCTTGGTGGGCAAGCACATAATGGTTGTGTATAATTCAGACGCACATAGACAGCATTGCACACCTGTAATAAAGAAATAAAAAGAAGAAAAAACAAAAAAAATGTGTATTGTGCATCATCAAAATATAAAGAGTGTCTTAAGATATCAATCAAGTAGCAAGTAATCTCTTTTTTTACTTTATTTTGTTTTTTGTTGTTGTTTGTGCTTTGTTTTTGTTCACTAAGAGTTAATAATAAAGTTCACAATATTATTATTGCAAAAGTTTTTGTGTGTCGGTGTGTGTGTGTGTGTGCTTAAAGACAAAAGATTGAAAGAAGAATTTTTTTCTTCTTCCTACAATGAATTTCTTGTAAAATGAGAATAAAAGCATTAAATGATGATTATAGGAAGCAGTTATTAAGTTTTACTTTGTTATTTGAGTTTTGTGTGTAGGAAAGTCAACATATTCATTATTTTATTACAATTTAACATCAAACTTAATGAAAAATGTTGAAACTCACACTACAAAATTAAAAGGCATCACAAATCTCGGGGTGCTTGGCGATCGAACTATCAAAAATCGTTGAATTTTCATTGAACTTTCAAAAACTGGGAAACTCTTGGAAAATGATAAATATTTGAAAATTTCAGTGATTTTCCACGGTTTCCGAAAATTCCGAGGCTTTAGAAATTTTCCGTGAATTGTTTTAATTGGCCTTACCGGAGAAATACGCTCAAGATACGCTTGAATTAAATTAACCCCATGAAGTCCTTCATATGAGAGACTTAAGGTGAGCTGAGCAGTGAATCATCATGATCAAGTGCTTTGGCAAAAAAAACATTGATTTAAAAATTTCTCACATATCCTCTTATTTACAAAACTTACTGACAAGGTAACCTTAAGACCTAGTTACATGTCCGATAAAAATCAATTTGAAATGTGACTCACAAAGAAAAAAGTACATGTACAAGTAAAATAACTGTAAATTTCATAGTTTTCTTACTTTAATTTTCCAATAAATTTCAATTCTTTTCTTGTAATTTTTTTTTTTGTTATATTCAATATAAGAAAAAAAATAAAAATAAACACATTAAAATAAAATGTTGGAATACCTGACATATATGCACTTGATGATAACATTTATGCATTCCCATGTCAACAATATCAGCCAGCAGCAACAGCAGGCTAATAACCAGAACAACAAAGCACACACACACACACACACAAACACATTTTTAACACACAATTGCCAATAATCATAATAATAATCATCATAATCATCGCCTAGTTTCCTTTCAATTTATAAAATGCTAAAATTTCTTTAATATTGGCATGACATGGGTCATTATATATTACACCTTTTCCATATTATTAAATCGATAAGATTGCATGTCAATGGTAATGTTTGTAACTGAAGAAGACATTTCATGTTATTGTATAAAATAAATAGAAGACATCTTTATTATTATTTTTTTTTTAAGAGTCAAGTTAATTTTTCGATTCAATTGAATATTATTTCACATTTTAACATGTAACAAAATAAGGAAATAATTTAAAATGACTTGACGCGCACATTATTGCTTTTCTTTTTGTTGTTTGTTGTTATTCTATTCAACATTCATTTGGATGAAAAGAAGTGAAATAAAAAACGAATGAATAAATTTAATACAAGTAATAAATGTTGGTGTTGGAGTTGAAAAATGTCTTTATTATTATGTTATTATTTTTATTTAATATAAAATTAGAGAAGACATGAAAAGATTTTAACTAACTGGTAATGAGCAACTTTTTTGTTAAGTGAGTGAAATGAAAGGTACCTAGGACATGTGATGTCCCAAAACCCTAAGAAGCTTAAATTTCTTAATTAGAATGAAAAAAAATAACAGGCAATCTCCATTTAAGGCCATTAATTAAATTGTCTTTCATTGACACACACAAGACAAGTTAAAGTTACAGTTTTGCTGTATCTTTTCTAAAAGAAGATTTTCAATTACAAAATAAAAACACAAACAACATCATAGAACAAATAACATTAGAAAGAATTACTTGTATTGCAATGCTATTTTATTATTATTTTTATTTTATTTTTTTGAAGAAAATAAGAAAAAGTTATACAATAAAAGATTATGTTATACTCACTTGTTGAATTGCACATTCCGGTAGATAGTACATGTGTTGATTGTGAGGGTAATAATGATACTTGGTTGGTGATACCGTAGGCTATAAATAAAAAGAAAACAAGAGAGAGATTAATAAATAAATAAATAAAAGATTTAACAGAATAATATGAACTTATTGGACAAAGAAGGATCATCAATTCAAAATGATACTGGTTGTCCAGTTACATAAAATTATATAGATTTATTTTTTCAATCAGACTGCATGCATCATTTCAATTTATATCAGAATGAGTGATAAGATTTTAAAACGTAATCGTCAAGTAAAATTTTGCATTTAAGTAAGAAAATCGGGTTTGTAACTGCTCAGAGATTAGAAATTCCAAAGAACATGTGGCCTTGAAATAAAGCTGAAGTTTTTGCTGATGAAGAGTTTCTTAATATCTTGAGGTTTGTATCCTTATTTTTCAAAAATGAGCCCAATCAGCACATTTTCGAATATCTAAAGAAATAAAATTCATATGACTACATGTTTACTTATTATTATGTTTATAAGATATCAAGTTCAAATAAATAGGAAGTAAAAATATAAAAGAAATTGCACACAAAACCATATCAAATGTAAATAATGTACAATAATGATTGAAAACCATATTACAAGTAATACGAGAATATTGATAAAAAGAAATGATGATGATATAAATAAATTTCAGTTTGTATCATAAGAACGGTAGAAAATAATCATCTTGTATCAATAAGTCAAGTTAGAATGTTGTAACTTTTATTATTAGTTTCTCATTCTACGTCTTTATCTGGCAAACCATCTGATTGTCAGTTTTTGATTTGAATGATAAAATTTATTTAATATCATTTGAACCATTCATTCAATTGAAATTTTTTAGTGCATTTCGTATTAAAATATGCACTTATACAGACGGTTTGACTTCCGTCACTTCGTAGATTCGTGATTTAATTCATTGGTAAACATTATAATGTTTATATATAATAATTATTATACTTCTATCAAGAAAAAAATGTAAACAAAAATAAGATCAAGTATATGTTTCATCACTGTAGCATAGATCACATCAAACCAATAATTTCATTTAATTTTGGACCATATCACTTTTTGACAGAGAACAAAATTACGGCTTCTTTCTGATAAGACTCATTAAAATTGTAAAAATGTTTAGCACGAATGAAAAATTTAAAAGTTCATCTGTGATTGATCAATTAAATCAAATAAAGACTGTCAGATATAATTTAAATCGAAGTGAAAAGATCAGATAGAATACGATTGCGAAATCGGACAGCTGTATATTGTAGGAAAACAATCAAAAACATTTCGCAAATGGTTAAACATTTTAACAGGGAGTTAATTCTGGTTAGTTGCCAGAACATTCATATCTTCAAAAAAATTAAAACAGCCTTCTATTGTGAAATCAGAGTCACGTTGCCTGTTATATAGATGGTCATAGACAACCATTTTCAACTTTGAAGGCATAAAAGATTAGTCAGATATTTTTATAGAGAAATAACTAAAAATTTAATGAATGTGGGGTCATTTTAAAAAAAGCATTCATACCTACATTGGCCAAATCTGGTCTTGAAAAGAGGCAGAAGACAGATCAAGTTTTTATGTTATTATTTGGTCAACTTTGAAAAATAGAGAGA
This sequence comes from Culicoides sonorensis, assembly GCA_900002565.1. Classification (NCBI taxonomy): domain Eukaryota; kingdom Metazoa; phylum Arthropoda; class Insecta; order Diptera; family Ceratopogonidae; genus Culicoides; species Culicoides sonorensis. The sequence goes on from LN483553.1 coordinate 131,015, forward strand.
ATCAGACACTGAATATCATTTCAAGTTTTACAATAACAGTGAAAACAAATGCGTAGCATTCTACTCGCGTCAACTATCAACATTCAATCTCAAAATTTTCGATCTTAAATCTAAGTTATCCGTCCATAATGTTTGGCATGAAGGAATGGCAATGTGAGGCAGCAACGAAATCTTGTTTATATGACTATGGTCGCAATTTAAGTTCAGCAGTTAATCATCTCATTAAGTACTCAAATCATTGACTCAAGTTTTTTCAAAAGTGTAGAGTTTATTGCTTATACTTCCCTTGGGTGAATTAGGCAAGTGGCTTGTTGCTCAAATTAATCTACTGATTCTACTGAAACTGAGGTTGAAACTTGCTTTAAACTTCTAGTCTTATTTTGAGAAGAGAAAGTTATTATCTTTAACTATTAATCTTTCATCATGTATTAGAAATTAAACATATTTTAAGAATTAAGAAAAAAAAAATTAAATTCAAGCCATTCAAAATGCACTTTTCAAATTCGTTTAGTAGCAATAATTTCTCCAAATTTTAAAAAAAATAGGATAAAAAGATGTTTTTTCTTAGCCCTCGGTTAAAAATAGGAAGTCGATGTAATTTGCAATTTATTAATTTTTTGATTATTTTTAATCAAACCAATAATAAAGTTCATATAACAAATTTAACTAAAAGGAAAGAAGCAATAAAAAAAATCAAGTAATAATAATAACAATTATTTGATAACAATCCTCAGATCGTGAACCACCTGGTCGACAATATCAGTAAAAAAGATTTTTTTCTTATTTTTTTTGCAACAATGTTGTTACTAACATCAGTAATTTAGCCTCATATTAAATTCCAATGTAAAAGTATTACCTTATCTCAATAATATCTTCATTTTATACCAACTTCTGCATGCCTCTGTAAAATACAGCACTTTTATATAAAATTTAAGACTTAATTCTATGAAAGTTAATGTCACTCTCATGAAATATATGAAACGTTGTAAAAGTCGAGGATAATAAAGAAATCATTGTACTTTAAAACGTTAGATCGTATTACTTATAATAAATTGATATGAATGGTCTTTGATCTGAAAATGAAGGTTAGTAGCATAAATTTAATGCTGTTATAGAAAAATTTTTTCAGAAGCAAGCTGATTGTACTTTAGATGAAGTAAAATAAAATGAAAATCAATATTAAAGTTTTTTCGTACAAGTTGCTTAGATGAGGATTTGCAAGAAAAGTAATGTGGTCTCGATAAGTCTTTTTGATATGTATCCAGGTGTTTTTGAGAACATAAGATAGATGAAATACTCAAATATCGTAACAAAAGAAAGTAGGACAACAAACCAAAATTTTTATTTTCAAAATAATTGTAATCCAAATCATTAATTTTCCTAAAAACATTTTAATGTAATTGATACCTAATTTAACATTTTTAAATTAACTCATAAATCATTTCTCTTTTATTTAGTTTTTTTTTGTGTGGCATGCATTGGAACACGAAAAACAACACTCAAATTAATTGTTTTTTCACTTTAAAAGGCGCCATATACGATTGACATAATTTTTTTTAATGTTTACACACGCCCCTTTGAGCGACTGCAAACACACACAATAAAAAATTATGATTAACAAAATTAGCCATCAGCATTAATTTTAATAATAATAAAAAAAAAAATAAAAAAAATAACAACAGGAACGAAAAAAAAGGTATAAAATGCATGTATCACGCAGCTACAGGCGAAAAATTCCTCTCTTGATTTTTTTCTTCTTTCCTTTAAAACAATATGACTTTACACATGCATGTGATGTCATTAGAGATCATTAATGGAATATGTTATAATGGATAAATAAAATACGAGAGAGAAACAATATTTTTAGCATATTTTATTAAGTATTAGAGGTCATTGTGATAATTTGAATAGAAAATGGTCACGACAATATGTATTTTTTTTTGTTGTATGTCTATCCCACTAAGTTGCTAACAATAAATAAAGTAGGCTAATAATAATGATCTTGAATTTTTGTTTTGTTTTTGGATGTAGGTTCTTCTTATTAATAAATAATAATAATGAAAAAAAAAGTTTCATTGTTTTAATTTCTTATCCAAATATTTGATGCTTTTACCTTTGTTCTACATGAATTTGTAGAAAAGTAATCGCCACAGGGTACTTCAAACTCTCTCGTGGTAATAAAATAAAATTTTATTGCATTATTTGTGTAAATACAAAAAAAAAAAATAAATAGTAACCAATGAGTTTTTTTAAGCATCATTATTATTGTTATTATTATTATTGACTGGAGTGAGGAAAACAAACAAAAAAAACATGTAATATATGAGTAAGGTAATCACTTACCGCCCACCAACATCTTTAAACAGAGTGTTATATTGCATAGAAATTAGTACAAGTGCTGTGTAAAGTTCTTATTTAAGTCTGATTTATGCTTGAAAGTGTCTTTTTCCTAAGATTTATGCTTTTTCAGCATATCCAATAAGGGTATTGAAAGTGTGTTAAATATAATAATAGAAACCTACACATGTGAGATAAGAGATTGAGATGTAACATAAATGTGAGACAGAAAAAAATTATGATGAACCACAAGTTTATGTGGTTTAACGTGTTTTTCTGCTGGTATTTGATGATGATTATAATTTTTTTTATATGACAAAAATATCAAGAGACCTTCATTGTGAAATGATAAAAGTCAACAGCAAAAATCTCATCCAATTACATTTAAATAAAATTTACAAGTTCTCAAATCAGTCAGATGAGATTCCCTTTACAGACCCTTAGATCTGCAGAAAACAGCATTTTTTGAGGATTTTTTTTTTTCAAAGCCCCTGAACTTTTCACAAGGCTGATAATCCCTTTAAGAATAAATGCCTATTGAATCCCTTTAAGACTTTATATGCTTACTCCACTTTTTGTGTGTTTAAGATTGGGCCTGTAAATGGGCTTTTAGAGGTTCAACGCGGTTGTGTCAAAATTCTATACTTATTTGACCTAAATTTAAGAGCCGTGAAACTTGATGCCATGAAATTTGGCCTTAGAATTCTTTAATCTTCTTAAAATGATGATTGTTATTCAAAGTGTTCCAAAACATATTTCAAAATAATAAGTTGAAATATATTTTCCCTTCATCTATCATTTGATTCGACTTGAAAAAAATATGCTACAATACAAATAAACACAAATAAAAAAATATAATTTTCACAACAGTATCAATATTTTTTATCTCATCAAAGTAGAAAAAAAAATAAAATAAATGAACAGATATCACATATCAATTGAGCACGCAAAACACTCGATTAAACAATTTAATGTATTTTATTTTATTTTTAAATTTAACCAGAAAAACACTCGTGTTAAAAGCAATCAACAAACAAAAAAGATCAAACATAAATGGATTTTGTTGTTATGTTTCTTGATTATCTCGTTACTTTTTTTTCGATTCATTTTATTTTTCTAATTTTTTTTTCATAGTGAACTTAAACTTGAAATGTTTATCACAGATAGCACCATGACACATATTTTCAGTAGTGTAATTTAAATATTCACAGTTTTTGTTTTCATTTCATTTCATTTCTTTTGAGTTGAAGCATTTAAAATGCTACTCTCGTTACCTTTTATGCTTTAATTTATTTTAAATTTATGCTAAATAGTGTGATTGCTCTTTGAGATAAGTAACATCGAAAGTATTTTTTTTTTCCTCGTTGTATTGTATTGTAATAAAAGTAAAATAGTTACAAATTTAAATGTAATCATCAATTTTATGCAAAAGTGCATTTAAATGATAATTTTAACGGTTAATTTGAAAATGACATTTCTCGGTTCAAACAAAAAAGACTGTTAAAGAAATTGGATCAAACTCTTGATGAAATTGAGTTGAAATTGAACACGCCGATGAAACGTTTTCAATTTCATCATCATAGTAAATGTAAAAAGCATTAAAAGCATTTATAATATCTAAATATTCTTGGAAAAAAACCGTAAAGTGTCTTTCGCTCTCTAAATTCATAAACCACGATTCAAAACAATGAAATTATTGTTATTTTAAGCTTACAGTTGTAATAGTAGGTTAAGAATTTTTTATTTTTTTTTCAAGTAAAATGAAACAATAATAATATAACAATTGTTAATAAATAATATGCACGTGAGTGGTATTTAGGGTTTGAAAAGTAAAAATAATAATAGTTTTGAGTTTGAAAGAGCACTGAATCGAGCATTTAGTGTTATAATGATAGTTATAAGAGAAAGAAAGTAAATTTTTTTTTGTTGTTCAAAATTTAAATTAAATGTAAATGAAAGAAAAAGGGAAAAGAAGTTATGTCTGTTTTGTTTAATTACTATTGCATTTAACTATTTAACCTAAATTTCATTGTGTTTCTGTAAGTTAATTTACATTTTATTGTTGTATCTCTTTTTCAAGTAAATTTTTTGTGTGTTGGTTAAAGTGAAGTTCATACAATTAGATTCAAGCATTATGATTATCGTGTGTATGGTGGTTATTTCTCATGGAATTTTTTTGGAGAAATAAAATTATTCATTTTTTTGTGAGACTTAATCATATAAGAAAATAAGGTTTAGGTTACTTTTTGTCTTAATGTTTTTTTAATCTACTCTAGGAAATAACAATTTCATTGTTCATTTCACTTTTTTTTCTTCTGCTCTTTGTCATAATTGATGAGTCAATTGAGTACTAAGTATTTCCCTTTCCATTGAAGAATTTTTTCATGCAAACGCTCAAGATGCTTCATGACCCTTTTTATTACAATAAAATTTGATTACTAGAAAGTTTCTTGTCGGTTACCTTGATGATCGTTGCATACTAAATAAGTTATTACTGTCATTAAATTTATTCATTTAAAAGTGTTTTAATGGTTATTTGATTTACTTGTTAGTTTTATTAATTGTAGATATTTTATGATGATTGTGGTTAAAATAAAAAAAAAATTGGATTTCCAAGCCCATGACGAGTTTAAAATTGTAGGAAATTTTTCAAAATAGATTTTTTCTTTGAAAATGTGCATATTCAGACACAATTTTAAGAGAAATGTCGCATAAAACGTCTCGTAGTGCTATTCGAGGGATCTCAATACTCGCTCTATATCAAAATCGACAAGAAATGAGTTACAAGTTGAACCTCTCAAACATTCACTAAGTGGCAAGCAATGGATTCTCTTTCCAGAGTGATACGCCTAACTTTAATACTTAAAATATGCTTTTTTCACGATTACTTGCGTTTAAATAGCATGACATAGCTCGGATCATAACCTGCCATTAATCAATCTCTAAAGTTGAAAGCCTCAGAGCAGTGCCCAGATAAAATTAACATCCTACTGGTTTTCCTTAAATCTCCTGGTGTATCATCAAAACGATTGACTTTTCAAGCAAACTAAGGATGGTTTCAAGCATTCTGAAAATTTCAAGAGAGCTCGAGGATCTGGCAAAACTGATTACACCAAAAGGCTTTCATACGTTACTAGAACCATTTCAAAGGTAGAGTAAGGCTTACAAAGCCTAAGGGTGGCCTAAGCCCCAAAAAGACACATTTGAGTTGAAATAATTTTTGCAGTTCATCAGATTCGAACCCACGCCTTAACTAATGACATCATCAGATCGAATCGGATAGGACGGCTAATTAGCCTGCACTGAGGTCATCAGTCGGGTTCATTTTGCTAATCCGTTATCATCATCCGAGGGACTTAGCTTTTATCCTGTCATCCCACGCAGTCGTCACCTTTATCTAGCCTTTAACTCAAAGTGAATAGTCATAAAAAGGGGCATTTGAGATTGTAAACTTTACTTTACTTTATGGCTGAAGCAGAATCGAACTGCACAGCTGTAAGATTGATAGTCCAAAACATTAAACACTGCACCGTACAATCCCCAGAATCATCTTAAGCGAACGTATGTACCACTGCACCATCATAGCTCTTAGCATTTTAATTGAATTTCAAATGGGTTCATTTCCATTGCATGTCATTTTTCAAAATATTGTCTTTAAAAGGTCATTTAACCGCCTTCAGCACTTTAAATTGTATAAAATTTAATTGCATTACAAATTATAATCAATTGAAATTCTTTTCCTTCTTGATTTTGCTACAAAAACTGGATAAAGCCTGATCATCACCAGATTAAATTATACATTTTAATACGGAAATAGTGCACATACATTGATCTAACGCAACTTTATCTTAGAAGAGAACTCAAAACCAATTTGATACAGTGGTTTTTCTTGCTTTAACACAATACAAAAATACACAAACACACAATTTAATGATTATTTTTACTATTATTATTTCTGATAATTGATATTTATTTTTTTAAAAAAGAAATATGAAATATCTAACAGGACTTACACATGCATTTCGAATTCATTGCAATGTGTGTGTATTAATAACAAATAATAGGCGCCTATTATTCTTTATGTTATTTTTTCTGCGTTACTTTTCATTTAACAACATTTTTTTGTGTTATTTTTTTTTTTGAAATTTTAATGCTCATAGATGTGTGTCTGTGTTACATAAATAAAAGCAGTGATATGAGGCATTGATCTACTATTAAATTATTTTGTTCAAATATTCTTTGAAACTAAAATGAAATGAAATAAATCTCGTGTGTGTTATGCAACAATAAGAAAAAGAAAAAAAATAATGTAATGCAACGTAATAAATTTGTATGTGAAAAGAAAAAGAAATTTTTTTTGTATGTAAGTGCATTCAAAATTCTAACGGAATTTTATTATATTTTTTCGATAATTCTTACTTAAATATCACTTTTACAGTACTATTTGCTCAAGTTACACACACACAATACAGTGATAAATTGAATTTCCTTCTACCATATGTGTTCAGTTTTTGTAAAATAAAATAAAATTCACTGAAACCAAGCTTTAACATACTTTGGTAACATTATACACAAAATGGGTGGTATCAAAAAAGAGAGTTATTTAGTAGTTTTTTAGTTTTTATTTTTTTTATCAAATAAAAGCGTACTATTTTGTAGTGTTATTTGTAAGATAATATCATTTATATTTGTTGGTGTTGTTTATTTGGAGCACGAGGTTGGTCGGTTATTCGATTGAATTTGAATGAGACATTGAAATTAAATGAATTTTGTGATGAACTTGAGATTTTTTTTCATATTGGAATGTTAAAAAAAGCCATGCCCCTACGAATGAAACCAGCGATGACGACAAGGAGGAATAAGGTGGGACTTAGAACAGAACCATGTGATAGGCTTCGGCTCAGTTCTTTCTCTGAAGACATGTTACTGTCAACAGCCACTCTTATCTTTCTGCCACTAATGAAACTGGTAATGAAATTGAACATCTCTCCACGTATTTCCATTATTTGCAGAGCACTTTGAACACGCTTGATTGAGGTCAAAGCGCTAAAACGATCCTATGACAAACTGCCCGAATCACGACAATACAATTCTAATAAGGGACATCAATGACAAATTAGGACATGAGCAGTTCCTGATTTTAAGCCAAGTTTTTTAATCCAAAATTTGGAAATTTGGCTGAAAATGGAAGCGGGCTAACTTCACACTCATTGATATTTTTATTAATTCAATATCATCATTGATTTCATTTCCTCATCAACAATCAATCATTACACGAAATAACAAAAAAAAATCACTTCATCAAATTTATTTACATGAATAATTTGACACACTTGTCTTAACTACAAACCATTTGATAAAATCTCTTAAAATAAAAATAATGTAAATCAAATTTTATTTCGTTCACTTCATTAATAATGAATATGGGAACAAATTGATCATCACACCTATTTTTTTTATTATTTCAACTTGTTTGCTAATTTCACACATCATCATCTGTCAAAACAACTAGAGTTATTGCTGATTAATTTTCTTTCTATTTGTTTTTTTTCTCCTTGTTATTGCTTTCTTCCACTCTCTTTAAACTATCTTTTAAATTGTTATTAATTTAATTACATTCAATTTTTTGTTTGTTTCTTCATCTGATTGTGTTATACGTAAATGGACATGACAAGACATATCATAACATGATCAGATCGTGGCATGAAAATGAGCAAATGAATAATGAAAGAGATCAATCATAATCATTGTAATTTGTTTATTTTTTTTTGTTATTCATCATGAAAATTAAAAAAAAAAATAGATTTATTTGAAGATTGAATGGAAAGGAATTTAAATGATAATTAATATTACACTCTCAAACAAAAACCAGTGGGGCACCAGTGGGAACACCCTTTCCCACTGGTCTCCCACTGGTGCCCCACTGGTTTTTGTTTGAGAGTGTAGATAAAACAATTAACGTCATTCATTTTTTTTGTTTTATTTTAATTTAAATTAAGTTTTATTTGCTGTGCGAAATATTAGAAATGAAATTCGGAAAGTAAAATACACAGACTCCAATTAAAGGCACACTTCAAGATTAACTTGAGATTATTTGTAAATATTTTAGTATAAATATTATACAAAAATATTATTAGCATGAGTCAAAGTAATTCCACGGAAAATTTTTCAAAAAAAAGATCGAAATTTAACACAAAAATTTCCTTTCAACTGTTTTTATGGTACTTAAACATTTGAAGGTCAACCCATGTAATCACTCTCTTTCTTTCTTTTTTTTTTAACTTTGAATATATAAATCAAGATTTATTTTGAATGCGTTGTGAATTATTATTTATGATGATTACACGCACAATGGATTTCAATTTTTTCATTTCGTTTTCTTCTTTCTAAATTTCTTTTTCTTTTTTTTGCTGTTGTAATGTAATATAAAAATGAAATGAAATATTTAAATTTGTGTAAGTGATTTGAGTAGAATTGTAAAAACGGTAGACAGTAATAATGTAAGACGTCTTATATTAATCTTAATTTTCATTTTTTTTTGTTTTACTTTTCTTTTTTATTTTATCAGTATTTTAATATGAAATTTTATACTTGCACTATTTTTTAACCTGCTTACCTAGTGAAGAGTTATGCTTAATTAACTAATAAGAGTACGGTTAGCTACAATTTGTCTCGTTTTTGCTGTTATTTTGTATTGAATGTGAATCAGAGTTATTTGATATTTTTTTTAAAAGTGTCTAACAGCCCTATGGCGAGTTCTTATTCTTAGTTTGGACAAGAATTGAATTCTAGAGCTAGGTTTGTAAAAACGCCACCAATGGAGAGGATTAGAAATTATTGCGGCATGGAGATTTTCTTACTAGTGAGAGCAGAATAATAAAAATTAAACGGTTTTTCCATCACCGTATTGAAATTTCCTGAAAATTATAATAGAATACTAAGAATTTTTAAGGCATCACCTTATTTAAATTTCCCTTAAAATTTCCTCGTTTCTCAATGCTGATCTAGTCTTTTGCTTTCCACTATTTTTTCAAAGACAAGATTGCAAAGGCTGTTTTTCATAGATTCGTAAAATTGAATATCTTTTTCCGTTCATTTATGCATGTAAAATTTGTCGGATTGATGTAAATCGAAAAAGCTGTCCAGATAAATCGATTTTCTAGCAATTGCAATCATTTTTACGAAAAAAAGTAGAAAACCAAGGACTAGATACGGATTAAAAAAACTGACTTACTTCAAAGAATTTTAAATGAGGCGACGCCTTAAAAAATCTTATAGAACTTTTTAATATGTATGAAATTTCTACAAAGTCATAGTGTTTGGTAAGAATTCAGACCCATTTTAAACAACTGACTTTAGCCAGAAAGAGAAAATTTCAGCCCTTCGCTAATGAAAGAAAAATTCTTGGAGCATTGAGGTCCAGCCTTAAATTTAGTCAGTCAAAGAAAAGCTCTTCAATTTCCCAGGTAGCATCAAAATGTAAAATGAGATCGAATTGCGAAATATTTTCAATAACAAAAAAAAATCACATAAAATGAATCTTTTTTCTTCAAACAAACTCATACCAAACATAATTTCAAAGCATGCATAGAACACATTGCGTTGTTAACCCATATTTTTACTTCACGCATTTTACATTTTTTTTCTTTATCACATCGTATATTCATATAAAATTCAAACAATTCACATGAAAAAAAAAACAGAATATCTATATCAAAGCTTACACAAATTTTTACGGTTTTTGACTTCTGAATAACTTTTAAATGTATTTTATGGAATGTATCTATTTCTCTTCCTATATTTCATAGAGACTAATAATAAATTTCTTCGTTAACATGAAGAATATTAAAAAAAAACAATAAACGGTTTGTCGGTCATTTTTTTCAAAACTTAATTGTTCATAAACAGACCATATTCATTGTTTTCACTCAAGAAATTCACTCAAAGTAAATTTATTCATCGACAATCGTAAATAATTGTTCACTGTTTTTTATTTAACATTTTACATCATATTGTCCTAGTGAGTGTGTATGTAATTTAATTTACTAATCAAAACACATTACCATCAAAATGGCATTAAATTGTTCATGTATCACCTCGTTACAATACATCAGTTATGCCTTGTTGGTGATGGCATCACATCAAAAATAACATCATAATATGTGAATTTTATTTTTGATGGTATCAAAGAAAATTTCTTGGTTTTAATGAAAATTAAACGATAAATAATGATCGTGGTCCATTCTAGGCCAAAAAATAAAAAAAATATTTTTTCATGTACGATGAAATTAATGATATGAAAACAGTTTTATTCTATTTAATGTTATTTAATTTTTTTAGTCTTAATAGCATTTTAACATCTAAATTTAAAAAGTAAATAAAATTGCTTTAATTTAATTGGCAATTGTCTTGCAATGTAACGTTTTTTTGACGTTTAAATGGATAAATGCTCACCTTTGGGAGAACAGATGTGATTTATTTATATGAAAAATGACATGAAACGTAAAATTACATGTTTAAAGGTGATTTTTTCTTTAAATATAAGCGTGTTAACAATACTCAAACAAAAAATATGGTTTGCAGCCAATTTTTTGATGATTCTAAATAAAAAGTTGTGATCGTTAACCTACTTAACACCCATTTTTTGTTTGAAGTTTGATGCTCATTGAAAGTATGTTGATGGTGTGCCAAAAATTAGCAATGAAAGTCAATTCATGTTTTATGTAAATTTGAAGAAAGATGATCAAGGAAGAGGTGAAACACAATTTTGGTAGGTAATTTCTAATAATAGCTGCTTGTGTGTGATTTACCGTTGAAATTTTGTATGAATGTTTCACACCCAATCATATAATTAAAATAATGATACTTCCTGTTTTCTCTTGTGGCGTTAAGTGACTAATAATATTATTAATGAAAAAAAAAATTTGTATCTACAAATATCACTTTTGATTTTTTAATTTGATAGATTTTTTTAAACAGTGACACATTTAAAAAATTTAAAAAAAAATTTCTTAAGAAAAAATGCACTACTACAGACGGTTTGCTCCAAAATGGTCCATCGAAGCGAAGTCGGTTTTTTTTTTTAGATAGAGGAGGTCAAAAGGATCAATTTAAACTCATTAGTTTTGAGATTGGGCTCATGGATTGAGTTACAGAGCCTCCTAGGGTTAAAAACCGTTAAAAAACGGTTAATAATTTTTTTAAAAATTGTTGATTTGTTTCGTTGTATGGAGAGCTTATTTAAATGAACTTTAACCTAGACTTTAACTCATTAGGTTGAGATTGGGCTCAGAAATAAGGTTCAGGGATTGGGCTACAGAGCCTGAAAACGGTCAGAAGCCCAAAATCACAAATTTTCCCTAAATGTTAGATTTTTCCAAAATTTCAAAATGGCACATTTTTTTAAATTTTTCAAAATAGCGGAATATTTCAAATAAAAATTAAAATGATGGAATTAAACGAGTCCCATCGAAATCCACTTTTCTAATCCGCCCAGTGCTTAGTATTGCTATTATTTTCAAATACTGGCAGGCTAAGTTAAAAACTTCATCATCAACACAAAATAAATTAAAAATTTAATTCAATTTCCACATTTCCTATACAAAAAAACTCATAAATTTGCACAATTATTGTTCAACAAGTTCTGAAACAACATAATTTTTTTATGTGGGTTGGTGCGATAACAATAAAATGCAAATAAAAATTAAATTTCAATTACCATCAACATCATCAACACACAAGTACACACATGAACCACATTAATTTCATATACACCCAGCAAAAAAAAAATACAACGACTTACTATAAATTTTTTTTTTTGCTCTCATCTCTCATAGAAGATGAAAAAAAACATGCATTTCAGTTTAGAACGCACGTTTTGATCATAAACTTGATTGCATTTCATTTTATGATGAAAGCAAGTAAAATAAAAAAAAATTAACAGATTTAATCTCTTTGATGTACATTTTTTTGTCTAAATTTAACATTAATTTTAAACTAGATAAAGCCTTAGTGAAATTCAAGACAAAAAAGTTTTACTACAAAATGTCTTGTTTCTATGAATTTTTTTTTTTAATGTACCGTGTCTCGTAAATCTGAAGATTAATTTTTACACTACACATTTAAAAAAAAGAGGGATTACAACTTTTATGAGGCACCGTTGCGCTTGTAATAATAATTATAATTATAATCTTCATTTTTAATTATTGTCCATATGTTAGTCTGGCTTGTATAAGGTAAAGTTTTATTTGCAATTAGCATATATACTGGCTTAATCATTACTCGACTTGAATAAATAAAATTAAAAAAAAAAAATAAATAAATATAAAGAGCGTAGTGTAAAAGGTAACTAAACTAAAAGAGAATATTAAAAAGAAGTTATTAAAAACTACATAATTAGTGCTTAAAAGTGACTGCCCATTTATTTATGAAATTATATGTTCACGTTGGGATTAAAGCTTTTTTTTAATTATATCATAAAGAAAAAAATCTTTCTTTCAACAAAAATTGAGCTACTGGTTTAATTTTACATGCATCTAACTTTTAATCGTCACTTCAAGACACTTTCATTCCAATAAAGTCTGAACCATTTAAAAATGAATTCGCTTCTGTAAATATCTCCATCATCAAATTTGAAATAAAACAATAAAATATTGAAGGATCACGATTGTAATTGAAAATCAATATGAAAGAAAAAAAATTACATTGATTTGGTGCATGAATTGACTTAATTCTATTGAAATTCAACATTCTGTTCTTCAATGTACATGAAAATATCGAAATATGTGTGTAGAGTTCATACTCAAAGTTCATGCACGAACAAATTATTATCAATCAATTTTTGGTATGAACATTAGAGATAAATTGATAGTAATTTTACGAATCAACGTGATTTGAAAATATTTTTACTTTTCTTTTTTGCCTAATCAAAATATATAAATATAAAGAGAAAAAGTTTGATTTATTGATATTGCCATTGACCTAACAATAAAATATTTTTTGTAATAATAAAAAAATAAATGAAAAATCTCTGGATTTAAATGTAAGAAGAGAATTGAATTGAATGACAAGTTGTTTGTTGTATTTTTTTTTATTGTAAACAGCTTATTTAAAAGAAAACTATGAGTTGAACTATTACAAATAAAGGTTCTGACACGAATCGATTGAGTAAAATGAGGTAATCGAATGTTAACATCTTGTTTTGAGTTTGTAAAACATGATTATTTTTTTTTGTTGTTTAGAAATTATTTTAAATGAGAAGAATCACGCAATAATTTAAGATGATTTTTATGATGAGAGTAAAAAAAAATGGTAAATTCTAACCACTGGGCGGTTCAGAAAAGTGCATTTCGATGGGACTCGGTTCATTGAATAAAATTAAATTTTTCATTTATATAAAAATATATGGATTTTTTATAGTTGAAAATGTCCGCCATTTTGATTTTTTTTGAAAAAAACCGCCATTCTGGACTTTTGACCGCTTTCAGGCTAATCTCTGAGCGCAATTCCTGAGCCCAATTCCTGAGCCTAATTCCACAGCCAATGAGTTAAAGTTCATTTTTTAAATTTTTTAGCCGTTTTTAACAGTTTTTAAGGCTCTGGAGCCCAAACTCAAAACTAATGAATTTGTACAAATCCTAATGACCTCCTCTATCATATAAAAAAACCCGACCTCGCTCCGATGGACCATTCCAAAGTTATGGATAGCGATCAGTGGTCAAACTTACAGAGTGACGGCGGACAAATCGTCGGTAATAGTGCATTTTTTCTTACAAAATGCACTAACAAATTAAGATTCAGTTTTAAAGGCAACTATTTCAGTCTGCACTCTGACCATTAGTGGATGTGCGTGCCACAAAGGGATCGTTGTCAACGACATTGGCGATACGCTTGCGAACTTTGAAGTAGAGCTGTCCAGAGCCTTTCTGTGGCTACAGCTCTTGTAAATGTAAAATGCTTCTCAATCAATGGGAAGCAAAAAGAATGAAAAAGTACTGACATGGAAGCCTTTTTGAATATCATTCCAAGTTATTTCTAAGCTACTCAAAAAAGAGGATTGAAAAATTCTCAAAATGGATAGAGCAGATCTGAGGACATTGATTAAACTCATTTCAAGTCATTGGGGTTTCATCGGACTCTTGAAAAAAAAATGGCAAAAGTGAGTTTAAACAAATTTCATGTCAGTTTGAGGCTGTTGCCAGGATTAGGCACCCTCACAATTTTGAGAAGGATTTCTCAAGCCTTCAATTTATAGGACAAAGAGATTCACTTCAAAAGATGGTGGGATCCTACAGGAAATTGGACGAATAAAAGGAATGAGAGAGTTTTTGATACCCTCACGCTCGTTCAAGGTAGAACGAAAAAATCAACCCTCCTAAACAAAATATTGTTCCTTGAATTCAGGTAACTTTGAGTTGAAAAGACTGTTTTCTCCAGTGCATTAAATTTCACAGTTTTAGTTCCCTTGACCCTTCCACATTTCAATGTTGTTCACTCATCTTCCTTTAACTCTCAATCAATGATCAAAAATTCCCTTCTAATACAGAATGCAATGCAATGAATTGCAAAATACAATAAATAACGGTCATTCTCCTCTTCCATTGCAACAAAATCAAAAAAAAAATCAATTATAAAATGCAATTTAATTGATGTATCATCGATTCCCTTAGATAACTCTCGACAAAACATAAATTCATCAAAAAGAAAGACAGAGATTGATTACGAGATATGTCATTTAATTTATTTTACATGATTTTACATTCAATTAATTATCAATCAATTTATTAAATTTAATTTACAAAATGAAATTGACACGTAAATTTTTATATTTTTTTGCATTATAATAAATTTCAAGCGAGTGTCGAAGTCATTCGTGTGGCAATTAGCTAAAGTCATTAATAATAATAAATAATATTTTCACATTCATATGTGAACTAAACATACAAAAAAAAATAATATTCAAGTAACAAATTATTTTTTAATGAGACACTACAAGATGCAAGTTCAATAGCCTCTGGAAATTGAAAGAATCATTAAAACAAAAGTTAATATTATGGGAGTTACCTTTAAGAATTGATTTTAATGCAATATGCTTGTAATTGAGTGAAATGAACTTTTTACGTTAAAATCGATATAAAATTTTTCATTTAATATCTGAAATTAAGATAAAAGTATGTTTTGGTCATAGTTTGGTTAGAAAAAGTTTTATTTCCGCACTAAATTGTCATTTCCATGCATGTCAAAACTTTATTTGATGTCATTTCAACATAAAATTTTCATTTTGCTTGAAATTAAACGCTTAAAGCGATTTAAAGTTTATTTTTAGCCTGAAAATACACAATTTAAAATATTTCATAGCAAAGTTGGCACCTTAGATAACCTCACGTTCAATTTAAAATAAAATTTTGCATTGTTACAATGAATTTACTGTAATTTCATAAATTTTCACCTGTTCCTAACATATGATTATCATAATAATTTTACTTGCGAATGAACTTCTGTGATGTTATTTTGTCTAGATATTTCATTTTAAAGAAAAAAAAATAATAACATTCTGACCTTATGCCATGATGAGGTTATGATATGTGAAAAGAAAAGTTTTTTTTTCCTTTATATTTTCATTAAAAGTTGGTAGCAAGTACAATTTATATGATAAATTTTTCATTTTTTTCTCATTTTATTTTATTCAGCGAAACAGAGTGAGTTATTTTCAATGTACTACATGTAAATTCATAATACAGTGGAACTACTGATACACATTTTAAGTAAAAATGATGGATTTTTTTCATTTAATATTATAAGAAAATAAAATAATAATGAAAAAAAATAAAAATAGAAACTTTCTTTCTTATGCTCATTTATTTTTTATTTGTTTGTCTGTTATTTTTATTTTTTTATAATATTATTTAAATTTATGCACGGTTGATTGAGCAATAAAAATAAGGGCATAAGACATAAGAGGTCAATTTAAAGTGAAAAGTGTATCATTTTTTTATTTTTATTATTGAAATTGATCTAATTGTGGTTATTTCACTTTTCGCTTTGATGTTTCGATGAAAGTTAAAATAAAATGAGATGTTTTTTTACATTGAAATGATGTTAAAGCGTCATAAATTTAATGGTAACGAGTTCTGATCAGGTTTTTAAATGATATTTTAAGATAAAACTGAATACTAAAATAAAATAAGGCAACAAAAGAATTTCAGATTCAGTTCGATTCTGTCGCAAGGGGAATAAGATGAAAAATATTCATATTTTATATATTTTGATCATTTTAATAGCAAATTCATATCAAATTTCAATAAAATTAATAGAAATGAAAACAGAGATTGCAGTTTTCGATTCCGAAATTCAATCAAATGCATCTGAAGATGCTCTCAATGTAACTGAAGCTCTCATTCCTTCAACAGATGAAGTGCAAGAAGACACTGCCTCAAATATTCCAGTTAAGCAAGAGATAAAATGTGAAATGAGCACAAGTGCATCAAATTATTTCCCGGTGTGTGGTACTGATGACGTCACATATAGCAGTGAATGCTTTTTAATTAAATACGCAACAGAAAATAACATTGAAGATTTAAAGGTGGCTTACAGTGGAGGATGCGTCACAATTTAAATGATAAATGAGGTCTCAATGACTCCTTTGGTGCTCGTTTGAGCAATAAAATTCGACAAATTTCATTTCTAAGCCACCCAGTTAACAAGCCAAAGCCAAAATGGACATAAAATGCAAAAAAAAAGATCTTGGACCAGTTTTTTCTTAAAATTCTTCTGCCCATTCAAGTTCCCCACTGGCATTTCCTTCAGTTATAGCATTGAAATTGCACTGCAATAACTTTAATACTTCCATTAACTTAATATGCCAATAAAATACAATAAAATAATAAATCATTTATAAAAATCATTGTTTTTTTGTTTTCTTATCATTTCCAATTCATATTTAATTCCCTATAATTTTCGCCAATTTCAAGCCTAGAAGCAACACCATGCATCATATGACCATTTATTGATTATTATCAACTAATAAGTATTTCATATAAATCAACTATAATTTAACAAAATATTTGCAATAAATGGAGAAAATTGTCCCGATAGGCACACACAGAAGTTGCAACAACTTGTTCCTATTAATAGTAGAGTAAAAAATTGTAGAGAGAGCACAAGTTATGATTTTGCTATTAAAAATAATATTGACAAGTAGCAAAAAAATTATAGGAAAAAAAATTGTGTTATCAAAACAGGCATTACCTGTAATGATTACTAACACAAAATACTAATTTACATAAAAATTTAGTATTAAAGTATAAGAAGAAACATTTTAGTAGAGGAACAACTTTCAAGAACGCCTTTTTTCCTTCTTTTTCTATCATGAAAGTAGACATAAATTTTCTAGTACAATTTCATTGATATTAAAAGAAAAAAAAAGAAGACGAAAATAGCACATACCCTCCCACACTTGAATTTAATGTGATTCGATTTAAAATAAAATGATGATTTAAATTTAACTTCATATCAAAATGTAAAATTTGAAATATAAGAAATGGAAGATAAAGTCAACATTGTTAAAGAATGCAATAAACTAACAAAGAAAAGGTCTCATCATTTAAAGTTCAAGTGTTCAATTTTTTTTTATTTAACATCGTTCAGTACAAAAACTGGTATATGTTCATTTCATGGTTGATTATCTCCTATGACCGCCATCATCTAAGTTAGATGGATAAAATGTGAACAGCATATTCGACACACTATCGTGTTAAAATCAAGTAAGAACTGAAAAAAACTGTATGTTTGTAATCAGAAATTGGATGGTAATCAGTTGTGCAATCAATAAAGAATATCTTTTTGTTGTAAATGTTCTTTTTTTGTTTGGTTAATCACATGAAATTTGTATGAGAGGAGTTCAAAAGTGTAATAATAATGAAAACATGATGATGGTGCTCTTTTATATTAAAAGGAAATCTATTAAGAGGAGTAATGAGAGATGAAATTAGGATGACAATGAAATGCAATTTATTATCATGGTATCTGATTGAAGATCAGATTGAATCGTACTGAGCTCAGAGTTGTAGTTGGTATGTTCAATGGTCATTGTACTCAAAGCTATCGCCTTAGTCATTTTGACTCTACACTCCAAACCCAAAACCAGTGAGTTGAGAGTGTAGAGTTTTAATGTTCAAATGCTGATCTGAAGAAGAGGAGACTGCTGCTTTGAGTACGACCAAAGCATGCAAGATTTTTTGAGAAGGTATGGACACTTTCCTGAACTGAACCAAGTCGAGAGGACTTCTTCTTATTTTAATTGATTCCCTAGGTTTGATTCCTTCTTCATCAGATTTGATGATAAATAGGTTTGCACAATGAACCCGTCTGTAGGTCTGAGTGCTGGTTTTCTCTTGTGGGGACCACTCTGATCTGATCTGATCTGATTAAAGTAGAATCAATGCTTATATGAGCTCTGGATAAAGTAAGAAGGTCTTTTTTGAAGATAATCAGGCTCAAGAAGGCATAAAACTTTTCAGTTACTGGGATCAAACTCAGCTCCTGTGACATCGACGGCCATAGCCCACTGATTTGATTCCTCTGGGTCCAAATCAGTGATGATTTGGCCATATGGGCATTCTAGCAAATGCCAGAAAGGCTGTCTTGTTTAAGAGAAACTTATTAGTTAAATGCAATTTTTAAAAAAAATCAAAGACTATTAGGGTCGAAAATAAAGCTCAATCCACCTCTGGTCCAGAATGACTGAGGTGTTACATTGAAATGATGCATACATCCTAATACAAAAACTCAAAGTACAACAGTTGATTTTTTCAATTAATTACACTTCATAAAAAATAAAAAATTAACATTAAAAAAAAACTTTCTTGCAACTAACCTTGACTTTGCCATTTGAACTTGCCGATGCCTTGCTTGGATGGAATGATGGTGTCGATGTTTGTATTGTGGTCTGTGCATGTTTTGTCGTTTTCTTATCATTCTTTGTACGTTTTGTATTTTTCCTTGCTGCAACAAGTGGCAATGCTGTCGTCATATCAAATTCCAAATCTTCAACACCATACGCAGCCCGCTTATGTCTTTGATGGACCCGATGCAATGGTGAACGTAAATCTTTCAATAATGGTGCATACCGTTCATCGTCCAACAAATCACGTAAACGTAACGAATCGGCAAAATTTGATGATGATGATGTTGTTATATTAGAAAAATATTTTGTATTTTGATGTAGATTGGCAGCAATTGCACCATGTACCTGCACAGCGAGCACATTTAATGCGAAAATCAACAAAAGTAACACCATTGTTGTTGTTGTTTCGTTTTTTTTTCAAAGACTAGGTTTATGGAATAATATTAATAAATAATAATAATACAGACAGTGGTTCTTCTTTTTGTTGTTGTTGTTAACGATGAATTTAATAATAGTAATAATAATGGGAACTATAAATTAGAGCAATATAACTGTGAGTGTGTGTGTGTGTTTATACAAGTGTTTAATAAAAATGCGCTTTTTTGTTTTATATTCTTTGTGTTATTATTTTACTTTTGTTTCCAATCAAAAAGCTAACTGAAAACGAAAGACGTATAACTGAGAAAGTGCATTTAGTGCGCAACACAACAATAACACTTTTTTTCTTCACTTTTTTTTATTTTTATTGTTATTTATTTTTAAATTATAATTGTATATTGACTGCACTCTTCAAATTTAAACAACAATAATAATAATCAGAAAGTACAAAATTGATGATGATACTAAATAATAATAAAATAAAAATGAAATGAAAAAAAAATTTATCTTTGTTCTGTTTTGTTGTTGTAAATTTTTTGTTTTTTTTATTCATGAAACAAATCCAAATATAATGATAATCATTAAAGATGTTTTTGTTTATGAATTTTGGTTCACTTTTTATTTGCATAAATTTTTTTTTTAATTTTATTATGATTTTATCTGAGTGTATCGTTTCACCTTGTTTTTGTGTGTATCTTTTTATTTCAATCAAAAAAAATTTTAAATTAAATACAGAGTTCATTCATTTTTTTTAATCTTCTCTCGTGTCTTTCATCAAATAATCATAAAACATTAAATAAAATATAGAGGTTACTTTATTTTAATATTTTTTATTTTTATTTAAAGTTTCAGAGACAATCGAAAACTTTTATTTGAATTTAAAAACAAAATGACAACGGATGATGATAACAGTTTCCGGAGAATGTCAATGTTCCTTTAAGTATGCATTTTAAAATGGTTTTTTGCTCTACTAATATAATTTTACTAAGAAAATAAATGTAAATATATCATTAAAAGTGTTACAAGAAATTAAATGACACTAAACAACGTTATGCTATCAATAAGTTGTGTTACTTTTTTAAGTCAATGAGTTTTTAATGTTTAATAGAATTTTTTTTATTTTGAAAACGAGTCAAGTGCTTCAACCTAGTAAATTGTTGAGTTTAAAGTTATAATTAGAAGTACGGTGATTATTTGTGTGAGTTTGTTTGTTGCAAGTCTTTTAACGTAAATTGCAGTGAAGAAGATACAAAAAGAAGAAATTTTAATCTCTCATTGGAAGGTTTCAAAAAAGTGAATTTTAATGAAATTCAGTTCATTGAAAATTTTTTGAACATGAATTTGATGGCATTAAAAAATATTAAGATTTTTTTTTTAAATGATCAAATGATCGAAGCCTGATCTAAAATCCGATCAGTTTCAAATAAATAACAGAGCCCAGAAAGCCAATACAAAAAATGATGAATTTTAACGGTTTTTGACAGTTTTAAAAACTCCAATTTCCGATTCGTCTATAAACATAAAGTAAATGGCCCATGTTTCGATGGATCGCTGTTGAATTTTGAGACTGATATTTAATTGGATTGATTGATTTAATTAGTGCATTTAACCCATTAACCGGCTATCCTAGAAATATTGAGTTTAGAGCTAAACTTTCTTCTACAATTTGTTCTTTGACTAACAGTGATCACTTTTTGTTTCGATGAAAATTTTGAGTTTCATACAAAAATTTTACAGGAGAGCTATTTGAAAGTGTCGTATAATACCACAGAAATACGTACAGAAATCTTGTACGAAGAGGAAAAAATTACATGACTTTTCATCTTATTTCTGCTAATAATTTTCTTATAATATTCAAAAAATTCAAAATAACTGGCCTGACATCTTTAAAAAATGTCTAATTATTTATATTGAAAATTTGAAGAAAATATTTTGAGAACTTTTAGGAGAAATCCGGCTCCCAAGTTACTGGTCGAAAAATCGATCAGCGGCGGTTAATGGGTTAGTTAAAAAAATAACATTTAAAATCTAATTTGAAATTTCATCATTTTATAAATTTTTGGCTCAGATTCAAGTTCCAAAAAATTTAAAAAAAATTACATTTAGGAAACATTTTCTTAAGAAATTTCCCAAATTCATCATCAATGTAACTTAATTTAAATTACTAAAAATTTAATCACTGTTATAACTGTTAAAAATCGATTTTCAATTTAAACGACAGTTAATCCCTGGGTTATTGAACGATTTTACGCTTAAAAATCAATTCAAACAGTTCAATCGCATTTTTAATTAATTTTAATTAGAATCGTCATGGTAATCTCAAATAATGCCATTTTTGCTTTTGTCTAAATTTAAAAGCAAAGCAAAAAAATTAAACGGGATTAAAATTTAACAAAATTAACCTCTTTTCCTAATCTCATTTTTTTCATATTTTTACGAGTCTTGTATTGACCATGTCAATTATATCATTAAAAACCATTTTGACATCTAATTCAGTTTAAAAATTCACGAAAAAAAATTCTAAGTGTGTCAAAAAAATTTTTAGACATAAAACAATGCCAAAAACATGAAATTTA
Source organism: Culicoides sonorensis (assembly GCA_900002565.1). Classification (NCBI taxonomy): domain Eukaryota; kingdom Metazoa; phylum Arthropoda; class Insecta; order Diptera; family Ceratopogonidae; genus Culicoides; species Culicoides sonorensis. Next base: position 153,209 of record LN483553.1, read on the forward strand.
ATGATGATGATGATGATGTGAGAGCATCAAAATTTAATAATAATGTAATTAATGCTTATTTTTCTTTAACATTTAATATAATCTTCAAAAAGAACATAAAATAACGCTATAAATATGTTTATTTTTAGTATTTACTTTGATAAAAGCCATAAATATGTAATTTTTAATTGTGTAATTCACCTAAAATTGGTAACATTTGAAAAAAAAAATGACAATAAATAATGATGAACATTAAATTTACACACAAAAACAAGAGAACGAACTTCAGATGAATTATTTTGATATTGTTCTAATTTTCACAAACATTAAAGTTATAAAAATAGATTTAAAAAATTACTTGAGAAAATGCAAAGTTTGAAATTTTTTTGAATTAAAATCACAGAAAATCACTTTTAATACTTTTAAACTTAAACTTCAACACATCAAAATTTTATTATTAATTTATAAGTTTTTTTTTTTATTAATATTTCAATATTAAAATTCAAAATAAAAATATGAAAGATCGCACGATTAAAAATTTTTCGTGTATTGCTTGTTCGACGTCTACTCGACAAATGCTACTATTTTTCTGTTCTTCATATCGGAGAAGAATCATATTTTGTTATTTTACATTATTTTATTTTGTTTTTATGTGTTGTATCTTGTGTACATAATTTTATACTTTTCTTTGATACGTAGGCACTTCAGTGTAAATGAAACTTTCAAATATTTTAACAGAATTTTGATTGAATTTCAACTGTTTTCATTGATTGCATTGAAATTCATAATTAGAGGAAATAAGATTTTCCTTGAAAAAGTTTGAAAGGTTCGTCGTTTGATGTTGACTCGTGAAATTTCATTGAAGTCTTTCATTTCATTTTTAGACATTATAAGGAATGGTCTACGTAATAGCTATTGAAACTGTAGTTTTTCACTGTACACAGCATACTTTGAGCATATATGCATAGAAAAATAAAGAGAAAAGGTAATAATAATCAGTACCGATAATATAAAACATAACATTTTATACCTTTTACTCTATAAAGCACGTATTTAAGGTGCTCACACACAGAAATTGTTCAACACAATTCTATAATAATAATAGTAATAATAATAAAAATCATTATATTTTGATACTCCACAGTACTTGTACTTAATTCTGCCTCATATAAATCTATATGCATATATTTGAATGGAAAAGACAAACAGAATTGGTAGTATAAATATTTACTATAATGCATGATATACGTAAAATTGTAATATACAAAAAAAAATGAAGAAGAGTGTTGAGATCGTAAATCACGTACATATAATATTTGATTTTTTTTTTGTATTTCATTAATTTTCTCTTTCAAATCTAAGTACAAATCATTAGTTTACTTTATAAATGCTTAATTATATGGTACAACTTTAACACCATATGAAACATTTATTTGAACTTGCACGATAACTGCACGTTTAATTTTTCATTATTCGATTTATTTATTGGTTTAGTTGCGTCGTGAATTATAATGAATAGGAAAAAAAATAATATATAAATATAATAATAATATTTAGAGCTCAGAGGAAAAGAAAAGTGAAATAAATTGCAATAAATTTAAAATTTGTACTTACAATGTTTGTATTGAATGTTTATTCTATAAAAGAGCAATAGAAGAAATGATAATAAATTATATTTATAGAGCACTTTACTTGTAAATATTTGTCTAATTAAAATTTCTTTCATTTTTTTCTTTGGAATTTTTGTACATGTCTATTGGCATTTTTAAATAAACCTTATTAAGGAAAATGTCTGAAATCGAACGGCTTTTTCTAAGCGTGTCATCACAATTCTAATCCTCAATTAAAACATTAATTTAAATTTGTTAACCGGAAACAAGGATACTGTAAAGTAGATAAATCTAATATACGATGGCCTTCCGTATATTGACGAAAAAAGAAAATGAGAAACCGTATATTGACGAAAAAACGTTCAAATTTAGCGTTTATTGACGAAAAATAGAAGTTCAAAAATTTATTAGAAATGAGTAAAATTTATACATTGACAAACCTATTTTTACTTTGAAATAAGTACTTATGTGAAAAACATTTAAAATGCTAATATTTAGAAATGAATTTAGTGATTGGAAATGAAAATATCTGAATTTTCTTTATGTTTTATTCAAAAACGTACATTATTTAATAGACGATTTCAGCGTAGTTTAACTTCAAAATGACCGTCTATTAAATTATCTACGTTTTTAATGCTTATTCAATTTTTTTCCGTTACATCGTATATTAGAATTATCTACGTTACAGTATTTGAGTTTGTAAAGTCTCAAAGTGATTTGTACCTTAAATGGCCACCATACTAAAATGACTTAGCCGCTTAGAAATTAGACTACCAAGAAATGTTTTAATCCAGGGCTTTTTACCCAGTTTCTTATGAACCTATTTTGGTCTCTTTTTTGTGTGAAAAACTCAAATTATATTTAAACAGGTTAAGATGATCGAAATAAAATCGGTTATTTGTTCCGAATCGGTAAATTTCTCAAAAACACTCAAATTAACCATATTCTTGAAAATCTTCTTCTTCTTCCTCGCTTTTATTATCATGATCTACTAAATATCAAAACAATTTCCTAATTTGGTCATACTGCTGTATTTCCATTAGGGGCTAGCGTTTCTGGTCGTAATGCTTCGTAGATGTCTTCTATATGATTGTCGGTCTTGTATTTCCTGCTCAGTCATGCCAAAATCACTTCTTCGTTTGGCTTCTTGTCTCATCCAGCTATTTTTTGGTCTTCCTCTTTGATTTCTTGCTGTTGGTACGTCCCTATTCATGGCTTCTCTCACGATATGATTTTCACTTCTTTTATGGACATGTCCATACCATCTAAGTTGTTTGTTTTTTATTCTTGAAAATGTTAATTTGAAGCTTAATCATCCTAGGCATGGAAATTTCATTGAGAACAACTAAGTCTGATAGATGAATCAACCTAGCACTGGCATCTGCCACGCAGCCTTCTTTCTGAACACGTACTTAACCTTATACCCATATAGTTAGTCACTTTCACTTAGTAGCTAAAAGTTCTTGTGGCTTTCCTTACAGTACACTCTTGAATCTAAGTGAATTAGAGTAATGTAGAATATGCCGAGAAGAAAAAGAAACTTAATTTTTTTAAATCATTCACTGACAAGAAATTCTCATTCCTCCATAAAACTTTAGTCTAATATACAATTATGTAGAACTATTTTAAAACAATTAATCATATTTAACTCAAATTTGATTACAGTGTCAAATCTGACACTAACATGCTGCTATTAATTTAATCCATATTTAATTTATTTAATACCTTTTACTTTTACCATATTAACATCTCATTAATTAAAAATCGTGAATGTTATTTGATGTTTACATTTTCTATTAAAATATTAATTAATTTTAACCATAAAGCAAACAAGCATCCAATAAAATGTATCGGAAGCATAAATAAATTAGCATTGTAAATATTCTGTCTTTTAATCAAAAAAAATGAATAAAAACGCTAAAAGCAATTTATTACACTTCCTTTCAGCAATATTTTATAGCTATATTTCTTTGTATAATTTTTTAATAAAATAGAATAGGAAGGTATGATAATAAAGCATTAAATTTGATAATCAGCCATCATCGAAATGAATCGATATGAAATAACATAATACGCCTTATTTATGTATCAAATATGAAAAAATATTGAAATAAATGTGTGTGTTTGTAACTAAGATATTGGTTAAATTCATATAAATTGTTAACATATATTTAGTTTGGTATTCAACTTGACCTTTTTTTATGCTTTCTAGCGCATATTGTAAACTATCGCAATACATACATTATACCATTTACCTATAAATTTATAGTATCGGTTTAGATTAAACCACAATTTATACATACATTAAATAAATATAAATATTATTTTTTTTGTATTCTTCATTTAACACTGTAACTGATTTTTAACCCAAATTTTATTTTACATCCATTCATGAGACAAATATTGACACACGTTAATTATTGTTTGTTTTGCGATTTCTTTGAACACACACTCCATGAAAACAAGAGTAAACAAAATTTTTAATGATTTATTTGTTTAAATATTTTTTTTGCAGTGTTTGTGTCGTTTTTTTTCCTCTTCTTTTATTTTAATCTTTTTATTATAAATAAATAAATAAATACTTTCTTTATTAAATTTATAAACTTGAACAAATATTCTCATATTGAATTGTGATGCACCTAAAAAAAAACTAAGATATAGTTCAAAATCGATATAAACTCTTATTTCAAAGTTTCACACACTTTTTTTACTTTACCATTTTTTATCTTATCGCGGTTGATTGACTATAAACTTGAACTAGTAAATTTATATTTTATGTGTGTTATGTTCCTCGTATTATTGATTCAATAAATGGAATAAATTGTTAAAAGAACAATATTATTATTATTTGAAACAATACAAGAGATGATTAATATATAAAATTGAATTTGAAAGTTATGGTTTGAATTTAACCTGTTTGTGACTTTAACATGAATTGTATTGAATTCTGAATGAAAATTAGACCTTCATGGGTTAAAAATAATAATATTTTATATGATTTATTTATTAAAAGATTCATTTAAAAGATCATAAGTTATTTTTGCAATCAAATTTAGTTGTTATGGAAAAATAAATTGAATTCAATTGTTTTTTTATTTATAAACAGGTTTCTTGAGATGGAGTTTACGGTGATTTTCTGTTTTTGAGTATTGACAGACTTGACATCGATTATGCTAATTTGAGTGATTTTTGACAAGAACAAAGTAACTGATTGTTCTCTTGAATCACATTATTGATGATTAGAACAACGGTTTTTTTTTTATAGGTGAATTTCAAGAGACTTGTATTTTTTTTAGTGTTAAGGGGTTAATGTGAGCTAAAACAGAATTTTATGGCACTCGATAACATGAAAGTTTTTTCAAAATTATGTCGATTAATTTTTATCAGTTGAATTGGCATACACTTAACCTCAGGTTTTACATGGTTATGTGGGTCATTCTGGCTATGAAGGCTTCAGATAACTTTCAGAATTTTTTAAGTTTTATAGATGGCATCGAAAATTGCGCTAATTGTACACTTTATTTAGATCTTAACTTCAATGCTTTTTTAAAATAATTCTGAAACAACATCGCTACAAAATTGAATCTATTAACATGAAACATTTTAAACGAGGTATGAACAAACCATATTAAGAACATCATCATCATCATCATAATTTAATTCAATGTAATGCATAACATATCTGACTAAATTTTCATGTAAAAAATGCATTGAAGCAACATATTTTACTTTTTTTAATCTACATAAATGGTTATTTTATGTATGAATGAAATGTATGAAAATAATAATAATAATAAACCAATTTATAAACCGCCATCCATATATAAAATAATTTTTCGTTATTTTTTCACTCAATTCAATTTATATTTATAATATGTAGAACATAATCGTCTTCATTTATGAGCATATTTGAGAAATTTTTAGTGCTTACATACGACTTTGTTACATTTATTTAGACGTACAAGGGAGTTTGTAGGAAATAATCGGGATATGTTGATCTAAAAATCGGGATTTTGATGTTTTTTGACATTATACAGTTCATGGGTCAAGAGATTTTGCACACTTTCGTTAGCGTTGGAAAGAAATTTATTTAAATAATTTAAGGTATATACTTTTATGAATCTTTGAAGACAGGTTTTGAAAGTATTTCAATTATTAAAGACACTTTTTGAAAATTTTCAATTATCAAAGGCAGTTTTTGTAAATTTTCAAACCATCAAAAACGAGTTTTTAAAGTTTTTTCAATCGCAAAATTTAAAATTGATTCTCTCTATCATGAAACTTTGATCCTGTAGGATGGTCAAGTCAAGTGCAACACATCATTCCCCCTTGATATATTACAATTGATGACAACACACAGAATTCCACGTATAGGCAACTGAAAAGGATAGACAGCATGATTTTGATCCAAAAGATAAAATAAGGAGGAATACGAAACATCATTGAATTGAAAACCTTTGATCAAAAGCAAAGATATGAAACAAGAAACAGGAACTACCTTATTCTGCCGAGAACTAGATCTTACTTACTTTTTAAGAGCTTCTTGGCCACTGGATTATCAAATTTTAACAAGCTACCTTATCAACTGAAGAAAGAAACAACTGTAGTGCTCTTCAACACGGTCTTGAAATTTTACGTCTTAAATAACTCATGAATGAGTCCTTGATAACTTTTGAATAACTTTTTGATAACTTGTAAATAACTTCTAACTAATACTGAAACATCCTGATTGAACTGCCTGAGCTTAGTAAGTACTCAAAGCTCTCAAACCTGAATTGAACCTACCTGAACCCCTTTTGAGCTTCGTGGGAGCTTCCATAATCTTTTATAAGTCTAACATTTTTTTGTTTTTCACTTAGCATACCAGTTAAGTGCCCAAAAACAGCCAGAGGCTGAATCGGGATTTCACTGATAGTGGGATAACACTATATTATAATGAAAATTGAGTAAAGAATGTCTATTTTAAAAAAAAAACGTCTACTAAGAAGAGCCTCTTTCAGAGAGACGAAAACACAAAAATAAAGAATGATGAAAGCTTTGATCCTGCAGAATGGCTTTTACCAAGTCAAGTACGATGTATAATTGCTCGACTAAATTTATAAAAAAAGCCGAAAAAATCACGTTTAATCGCAAGTCGGGATTTCACTTGAAAAAAACCGATATTATCCCGTTCAAAAGATAGCGAATGCTTTCCCCATATTTATTATTATTATAATTTTTACTGAAAAATTCAAACTAAAAGAACTAGAAATTCATATCCATAATACACTTTTAATTTAAAATAATCTCGGGATTTGAACATAATTGTGCATGTAAATTATTATTACAAGTTTTTTTTTTCTTCTTATTTTATTAAAATTGAACGTGCCTTTGTGCATATGTTAAAATAAATAAAAATTGTTTAGCACAATTAATTTGAACAAGATATTTTATATATTTATATTTTGTATCACATATTGTGCATAAAATTTTTCCTTATGTAAAACATTTTAAATTAAATATTAGTATTAATTTGCATTGTATCAGAAAATGCAATTGCGTGAGAGATGTAACAAATGGACGACATCAAGCGAGAAAAAAAAACGTAATAATGAAATTACTAATTTAACACAGTATTTAACATGAATACAAGTTCCAATTTATTTCTCTCTCTCTCACTTATTAAAGTGTTATTTGATGTTATTTTATTTGAATATTCAAGTGGAATTAAAGGAATTTTTAAATTTAAACTCGAAATGAAACTAATTATTTTTCATTATTTGAATTAAAATCACATTGATTCGATTTCTAAAGTATTAAAATTAACCAGCATCGTAAAAATACAAGAAAAGGAAAATTTTCATTCACAATTTCTCATATTAAAGTAAAAATTTATAATTAAACCACAATCAAACACGTAATTTAATCCCAACTGTCAGTTAGTTTACACGGTCATCATCATTACAAATTTCAAATAAGTAAGTCTTAACTAATTCAGTGTGTAACGGACTCCCTTCTATCATATGACAATTATTTCTCGTTTTCTTCTTTTGTTCACGTTGTGTGAATCCCATTGGACATTAATATGATATTTACATGGTTGTTTTATATTTTATTTTTTTTTTTGTGTTTGAGAATTATTGTGTTTAATACTTCATTACATTTCATTTCATTTAATTTTCTGTTTTTTTATTCGGTCAATGTATGAATTATTTGTGTATTAGAAAGATATTAAGGTTAGTAGAAGAAATGTGTGTAATTACACGAATCTTCCTCTTATTGAGAGTAACTAATCAAAGATTAAGCTTAAGAGATTATAAGAAATTTTGCTTAAATCAGTGAAAGTTCAATGTGTGGTAAAAGTGATGACAAATTAAATGAGAAAAAAACAATAAAATTTTGTTGATTTGACTTGAAATTTATTGTAATTGAAGCATCACGAATTACAAGTCAAATTAAGATGAGTCATGTTAAATTTGCAGTTTAACTCTATTTTCTTGTGCCAAATTGGATTTATCAACGAACTTTGTCAGTTTCGGCCAGTGGACCCTTTTTAGGACCCTCTTGAGTAAGCTCAAGGGACTTGGATTGGCCTGGTGATGAATCAATTTCCAGATTTGTCTTTTCAGGACTTTCAAATTTCAATCAAATCAAATTTTTTTTCCCAATGATTCATTGCCAAATGTAACAAAATACGAATTTTCTCTTTCACAAAATCATGTTTATTGTTATAATTTAATTTGAACAAACATCTGCTTACCTCAATAACTTAACAATAATCAAGCATACATAATTTAATCAATCAAAAAAAGTTACAGATAATCAAAATAAATGAAAAATATTAATAAATTATAACATTAAAACAAAACTTTCAATCAATTTAAGCTCAATCATCGATTAAATGTAAAAAAAAAAACAAAAAAGCGAAATTTCAACAACAAAAAAAAAACTAAAACAGAACAATCATCACAATAAATTTTTTGTTATTACTTTTTTTTTCAACTTACATATGGCATTGAAATGTGAATTATATTGAGATCGATTTTTATTTTCAATAGAAATAAATTCATATTTTTATTATTTTGATTATATTTAAATGAGATGATATACAAAATGTAGGTAGATGGAGCAAACCGCAACAAATTGTGTGTAAACATAAAACTTGTACATGAATTTTTTTACAAGTTTGCTGATTTACTTTTTATTTTATTTATGGATCTCTTTAGAAAACGGTCTATAAATAAAAGAAAAGGAAAAAAAAATGTAAAATAATTGTAAAGAAGTTAATTTTATTTAAGAAATTTATGTCTTCTTAACCACAAATCGCATTCATAGTTTGACGGCCAGGCCGCACATCATTGTTCAACTCTAGATAATTTCATTTATTTTATCACTTTATTATTAGCTATTTTTTTTCGTTCTTCTAATCTCAATGAATGTATTGCAAATTTCAATGAATATAAATTTCAATATTAAAAAGATTATCTTTTTTTTTTAATTTTAACATCTCATTAGAGAGATACAAAGAAAGATTCACATTCAATACACAATGATGATGGTGAAAATGAGTTTACAACTCAAATGACTTCTATTACATTTGTACAGAAGTTAAAGTAACAGATTCATCTCAATTTATTTTATGCTTAAATAAAAGGTGATAAGCGTGAAATGTATATGCTTTTTAATGTGGTTTTAATTATTATTATTATTATTATTTTCATGAACTTTTATTTTATTTTATTTTTTTTTCCTTTATTTCAATATCTATTTATTTAACTGATTTAGCATTTGCATAAATTTGTTTTCACCGTTTTGTTTCTTTTTTCAAATGTTCAAATGTAATTAAAAAAAAAAAGAAAGTTACTTGTGGTAATCAATGGTTATTTCTTTAAAGTGCTTTTATCTTTACCTTATTAGTACTTTATTGGACTGGTAAAAAGTGAAAAATTTAAATTGCAAAATTATAATTGTAATTTTTGTAACGTAGAATTGTAATTATATTTTTTCTTTAAATTTTTACATTTAAATGTAATTGAACCGTATCGATGAATTTTGATTACTTTTGAGGATTACATTTGAAGGTATTATCATAATCTGATGTGCCTCAAAATAGAAGACATTTATACTAAAAGGGATATTCTAATTAAGACCAACGCATTAATTTAACTAGGTCTAACAACCAAACTCTCTTCTAAATCCATCAAAATTTTGAGAACAGAATCAATAGTAATTGTACCTTTTTTTAAATCCAAACACTATTTATGCAGGATGGTCGACAATGATAGCTGTGAGTTTGTACTTTTTTTAAATCCAAAAACTATTTATACAGGATGGTTGAAAATGATAGCTGTGAGTTTGTACTTTTTTTAAATTCAAAAACTATTTATGCAGGATGGTCGAAAATGATAGCTGTGAGTTTGAAATTTTTTTAAATCCAAAAACTATTTATGCAGGACGGTCGAAAATGATAGCTGTGACTTTGTACTTTTTTTAAATCCAAAAACTATTTATGCAGGATGGTCGAAAATGATAGCTGTGAGTTTGAAATTTTTTTAAATCCAAAAACTATTTATGCAGGACGGTCGAAAATGATAGCTGTGACTTTGTACTTTTTTTAAATTCAAAAACTTTTTATGCAGGATGGTCGAAAATTATAGCTATAAGTTTGTACTTTTTTTAAATCCAAAAACTATTTATACAGGATGGTCGAAAATGATAGCTGTGAGTCTGTACTTTTTTTAAATCCAAAAAATATTTATGCAGGATGGTCGAAAATGATAGCTGTGAGTTTGTACATTTTTTAAATCCAAAAACTATTTATGCAGGATGGTCGAAAATGATAGCTGTAAGTTTGTACTTTTTCTACATCCAAAAATTATTTATGCAGGATGGTCGAAAATGAAAGCTGTTCGTTTGTACTTTTTTTAAATCCAAAAATTATTTATGCAGGATGGTCGAAAATGATAGCTGTGAGTTTGTACTTTTTTTAAATTCAAAAACTTTTTATGCAGGATGGTCGAAAATGATAGCTGTAAGTTTGTACTTTTTTTAAATTCAAAAACTATTTATGCAGGATGGTCGAAAATGATAGCTGTGAGTTTGTACTTTTTTTAAATACAAAAATTATTCATGCAGGATGGTCCATTCTGTGTTAAGATGACCTCATATTTCACATTAAGTGAAATAAATCAAATTTTTAGGTAATTTTCTGGTTTCAGTTACATTCAATTTCATCTTCATCAAATAAAATATAACGACTTTCCATATGATTCAATGTACCCAACCCTGAATTCAAATTTAACGAACAATCTGACATTAAAACACGAACATAAAACACATTTTTATGCTATTTCTTGTATCATTCTCATGTTTTACTATTTTCCATTCACTTTAATCGTTATTTCATTCATGTTTCTCCACAAAAACATACAATTTCCATATCAACGTACAAACATAATTTTGAATTGTTTCAATCCCATTGAATATCCGTACAAAAAGCCGGTGAATTCTCTTTCTCTCATTTCTCCCAATTTTTATACTCGTAAAAATTCGTTTATTGTTTCGGCAAAATCATATGTTTTGAGAAGTGTAAGAGATAAACAACAATCAAATGAGTTTGAGTTTGAAATTGTGATGAGTTTGTAAATAATTTTTTTTATATTAAAATAATAATAATAATAAAAACAATTAAAAATGCAACAAAGTAACAATCAGTGACTTTATGCTTAGTTCAAATTTCGTTATCACTTTAATTAATCGTCTCACATCATCGTCTGTATTTGATCCAAGTCATATTTATACTTTGACACTTATATCATTTTATTTTAAATTTTAAATGTGTAGATTTTCCTTATCACAGTGATAATATTATATTTTAATAAAAATATTTACATTGAAAGAAGAATAAAAAGTGCACTCAAATCGTCAGTTAGTATGAATTAAAGTATCATATTGATACGACGCGGTTTTAAATTTAACTTTAATTTTTACATTTTTGTATGAATTTTTAGTGGTTTAATTTTTTGTGTGTTACAATCAATTTGATTGGAATTCATTTAATAAATTAAATTTAATTAACACAAAAAAATTTTATAAATTATAATAAAAAATGGATTCGGATGACGTTAAATTGGAAAAATATGAGGTATTTAAATATTTGTTTGAATTGAATTGAATTTAAAAAGCATGTGATTTGTTACGTAACATTAAAAATATTATTGAAATGCATTCTGGAACTGTTTATAGGAAGAAGAAGGGAATGGGAATCGTAATGACAGGGTGACACTAATGCAAATTATACGACAAATATCTGTTGAGCCAACAATGTTTTTGTATATGATGGCATTTATGCTGACAACTGTAGTGGAACAAGTATTTTTTGTATATAAAGCGTGTACCGTGGATCACGGCTACAATGAAACAGTTTGTCGCAATATTGAACAATATGTTAATGTCAAGACAGAAGTTCAGGTATATTTGATTGAAAAGTGTCAAAATGGATAACAGGAAATTAATTTATAATAATGTTAAATAAAAAAACGTTAAATAGAAAACTGTGTCGCTGTTTCATCAATGGGATAGCATTGCTGGTCATATAATCCCGATTATTCTTGCGTTGTTTTTGGGAGCATGGTCCGATAAGCGAGGCAGGAAATTACCACTTATTTTGGGATTAATCGGAAAATTATACTACTCACTCATGATCATCGTAAATGCAAATCAGCCGACATGGCGTTTGAATTACGTGATTTGGACTGCAACAGTTCCCGCTGCGTTTACTGGAGCCGATGTCGCAATATTTGCCTCTTGTTTTGCATACATTTCAGATGTGTCATCAGTTAAAAATCGAACATTGCGAATTACTATCCTAGATGCAGCTTATTTATTTACTATGCCAACTGGAGTGGCTATCGGTGCTCAACTTTACAAAGTATTTAATCAGTCATTTGGATTAATGTTTGCTTGTAATGCCTTTTTATTGCTCTTATCAATCATTTATTCAATTGTTTGTCTTAAGGTATTATATAGACTTATATCGATTGATTAACCGGAGATTAATTTTTGATTTTTATATGATTGATTTTATTTGTTTACTATAGTGGCAGACAACTGAATCACAACGACCGTTATCAGATATTGGATATCAGCATATCTTTACAGACTTTTTTGATAAAAATCATGCGATAAGATCTTTTCAAGCAGTTGTAAAAAAACGACCAGATAATCGTCGCATGTATATTTGGTTAATCTTAATTGCAATGGGATTTTATACATTTCAACGTGACGAACGTAATATGGTCTATTTGTATACGCAACTCAAACTTAATTGGGATACTCATATTTATAGTATGTTTCGTACATATCAATCCTCATCTTATGTCATCATGATGCTCATTGGAATTCCAATTATGACTAAAATGCTTAAATGGCCTGATAGTGTATTGATTATGGTTGGCTCATTATCACATGCCGGTGGACGCGTCTTTTTCGCCTTAGCTACATCAACATGGCTTATGTACATGGGTGCCACAGTTGCAAGTTTAGGACCCATTACAGCTCCAGTTGTGAGATCATTCATGTCAAAACTAGTTTCAAGTTCAGGTAATCCATTTTGTTTGAAATTTAAATGACTACGAGTAAAATCAACGTTTTTTTATCTCATTTCATGTAGAACGCGGTACATTATTTGCAGTACTTTCAGTATTTGATAATGCGGTTCCCTTTATAAGTGCTACTTTGTACTCGCAGGTATTGTAAAAGTTATCTTATCATCATTTATCTTATTCTTTTTGTTTTATTATTATTTATTATTATGATTGTACAGAAATTTGTGCTACTTCAATATTTTGTTGTTTTATGACTATACTTTTATTGTATGTACCAGATTACTACCATTAAGAGAAAAATCTCATCAGATTTTATTATTTTATGATAGTACTTTATGATGATTTTAATCGCTGTGTCATTCTCATTTCAGCTTTATAATGCTACAATTGATTTTTATCCGGCTGCAATATTTTGGCTGACATTTGCATCGCAAATGATTGTATTCTCAATATTTTTGTAAGTATCTGATAATTAATGTTAAAGTATTTCAATGAAAAATGCGCTTATGGGATCGTTTTGAATGTTCTTTGTCAAATTCATAATAATACAATTTTCCAGGATCTCAGAAACTGCTTAAAATCTTGTAAGGACTTCAATAAAAACCTTGGAAGTCTCACGTTGATTCCTCACTTTTTTGATTTTTTAATTGGAGTAAATCACAAAATCAGCTTTTAGCGCCACTTGGTGGCTTCAGGTCAAGAACCCAAATTCTTTATCGGTCTGTTTCGTCATCAACGACTTTGTTCTTGGAAATTTTCGAAAATAAGCCTTAATATGACCCAAATTGTCTATCACTTGAATTTGAATGCACTTTAAGCTGCATTTTAATTACACATTTCATCAAAATTTAATTTTCCCTTTTATTTTAAATTCCGATAATTAATTGACCAATGCAATTAAATTACAAAATAATACAAATTCAGCAATTACTGTTCAATATTAATTATGTATGAAATTTTTATATGATTGTCATTTAACTGAGAATTGTGGGTGATTTTTTATGCGTTTTGCATACGAAACACGACCGTCAATTAAAAAAATCGTTTATCGTTGGCATGCACTAATGTTTTTCGACAGTCTGTCTGACTCTTATTAATTCAAAAATAATTCTTAAAATACAATTTGCATTGGATCAGTGTCCGTTTGTGTTAAATTTACATTGGGGCTCAATTTATGGAAATGCGATCGAGTAAAAATTTCAGGATTACGTCCTTCGTTTTTTAATAAAAACGTTCAATGAAACAAAAAAAAGAAAAATAATTTTTAATTAAAGCACCCTCCAATCATAGTTTCATCATTAAAATCACTAGAATTTGTTAGGCATCATTATTATCCCTGATAAATTACTGGAAAATGATGAACAACATTCCATTATTATATTTTTTTATAAAAATTTTTTTGCTTTTGTTTTGTTTACTCAGAATAATTTGCTGACTTTAACTTTGATATATGGAGAATATAAAAATAAACAATCAATTATAATAAAATTGCAATAAATCGAAGCCATTCCATGATTGAGCTTAATAATCAATCATTATTATACGAAGATTATTGATATTATTTCAATTCTCTTTTCTCATTAAGTATTTATTTAGTTTCATTTGACTTTGATCTATATGTAACGCGATAAGATCCTAGTAAAATTAAATTCACACGTTTAATTCTATTATGGTAGGTCAATGAATTGAAGAAGAAGGATTAACGTTTTTTTCTTCAAGAGATTTGATTCAATTAATTTTTATTTTGATTTTCTCAGATCAATTATCCATATTTTTTTTGTTGAAAATGGTTTTTTTTTCATATGAATCAAGCATATCAAGCTCTTTTAACTGGAAGAGGATTAAAAACGGATAAAAAAAGTGTGTTTTTTTGTGAAAGGATTTAAAAATAGAATTTCAATACAGTAACAAGGAAAAAATGAGAGTCATATACATTGAAAGCGGTTTTAATCATGGATCAAGAAGGGAAAAAAATACGCTTTTATGTTTTCATCATCAGTTCAGTTATCGCGCCACTCTTTGAGATGAAAAAAATATATACATTTAAATTTAATATTATTTTATTATTTTTTTCTCTCCTTTCATTATGATGAAAAGTGAAAAAAATATAATTAATGCAATAACATGCCTTTGCTTATACTCTTTTTTTCTAAATTTTTTATTATAACACAAAATAAACACGAGAGCAAAAACAGAAGATGTTGCTTTTGATCGTTTGATAATTACTTGTTTAATTATTTACCCATTTTTTCCCTCTACACATTTATTCGTAAATAAATTTTAGATGAAAATTTCACACACGTGTGTTTAGCAAAAAAAAAAACATCTGTAATTGGCATCTAATCTATTTTTGCGTTTTCAATTTAGGTTCATACAGCTCAGTTTGAGAGGACGTGTACTTGCACCACCGGTTGAAGAAGGAAATGTTCGAGGAACTGGACCGAGTCTCATTCCATCGAATTCCAGGGGTGAAATTGAAGGCCAAGTCGCATATCAGAGTGACAAAATGAGTCAAAGTTCGAGCAATAATGAATTAAATGCAAGAAATGATGAGATTAAAGAAAAATTATAGGAATTAATTTTTAAAGAACAGTTCAAATAGGAACTTAAAAAGACATTTTTTGTTACAAAGTAAAATTAAAAACCATAGTTGCTCAAATTAGTAGTAAAATAATCCATAAGTGTTGATAATTTTTTTTGTATTAAATTTTATACTACCACTAAAAATAAATAATAAAGTACAAAGATGAAATAAATAAAAAAAAACATTCCATTTACTTTAATGTAACATTTTTCAATGACCACTTCAAACACACACTCACTAGACCGGAATAATTTACAATATGTAAGTATTTCCATTATCAGCAAAACATGTGCGTAATGCTTCCTGTGCTATATGTGTGTCCTTGTGTGGTGGCAATGCAATTTTATAAAATAAATTTAAACCAACTTTGAATTTTTCAATTGCTTCAGAGATTTTTTGTGAATCCATCAATAGTGCCGCCTCTTTATATAGCCTAAAATGAAAATTTTTGTAATTAAATATTGAATTGCATTGAAAAATTTCCTTTGAGTTAATTTATTTGTGTGGCTTATACTTACATTTCACATTTTGTCAACATTTCAGCATGTGGTTTAAGTGAAACATTTTGTTTGCACATTGAACATTTTACTGCACGATTCAAGTCTTTTGGGTATTTAATGAAATGACTGCAGTGTTCAGTGGGACATTTTAATCTGGCATAATTTGTTAGATGTTTATCTAGAGGCCAATCTTCGAGACATGGCTTGCATTCACACTTGAACCAATATCGACTGCGTAACGATCGTTGTCTGTCCTTTAATGGCATTTTTGAGAATTGTGGTCCATAATTTTCGGATGCCATATCTCCAGGACGTAAAGGTCTGACAGAAGTCAAAACAACATCTGTTCCTTGGAAATATCGCGTAATTGCTGGATAACACTCGTGATTAAACATTGCAGCTGTTTGATAAATGCCAACACCCAAACTCTGCACTTTCGATCCAATCAATCGATGTTTCTCATCAATTTTTGTTCCGTAAATTTCATGTGCATTGAATTGCAATGCTTGTAAGAGACGTAACATGACTGCACCAACTTCAAGCTCCTGTTCCGTCGGTTCCGAGGCTTCAGTTAAACGTCTACCAAAGAAACCAGATTTTTGCAGGATTCTCAAGAGAAATGCAGTCATCAATGCACGTTGAAAGTAATCTTCTGGCTCACGAATGTCAGAGTGAGCACAAAGTTTGTCAAGTAAAACGTTGGCTCTGTTCACTGCCCCACTCGGTGTCTTTCCTTCAAGAATAATTCGCATTGTGATAAAACAGAGAATTGACATTCCAGATCCAATCATGAGATTTAAATATTCACACTCGTACTTGTGATAAGAGTCACATGCAGCATCACGACATTCAACTGAACAAAAAGCAAGTCCAGCACAATCCAGACATCCAATTGCTGCGGTTAAGCGTGAAAAGCAGACTGAGCAATGGGAACCAAAATTTTTTGGATACAAATATGCAGCAAATGCCTTTTCAACTAAAACCGTTTCACCGGCAGGAATATTCTTTTTAGCGATAATGTATTTGCCAGTGCGCTTATCTTTGGATTCAGCTATTTCAAGGACGTCTGATGCTCCTGGAAGCTTATCATTTGGCTTTCCAATGATTTGTGCCTCTATTCAATAGAATTTCAGTGAAATTACTTCAAGAAAATTGAGAAATGGAATAAAAATTTACTTTTATGTGGTTTTTGTTCCAAAAATTTACTCTTCTTAGCTGTCATTTTAGTTTCCAATTCCTTCAATTCATTCATCAATTTTTGTTCTTCAAATGAATCGCCTGCATTCAGATTTTTAAAGACATTTAATGTGACTTCCAGTTTCTTTTCATCTCCCAGCACTTAAATTTAAAAAAATTACTTATGATTTTAATTCATTTTAATTGAAGTCAAATTTCTCACATTTATAACACTTTGCCAATCTCAAATAATATTTCGGATTTTGACTTGCAGGCACACCATATTTCGCTGACAACTGAAAATCTTTTAATGCCATTCCACCATCGAGCATCTCAATGAAAATCTCTCCTCGAATCCACAAGGCAAAGGCTAAACTGAGGCCGTGGTCAACGGTCATGTTTTCATCTGGAAATTTCATTGAAATTTAATTTAAATTGAATTAAATTAAATTAATTTTTTTAAGTTACTTTTCTTTGGTGCCCTCATCACAGCTTGTGACGCCAAAATAAGGGCTTGTTGTAATTTGCCTTGTTTCATTAACTCATGTGCTTCCTCACGTCTCTGTGAAAAGTGAAAGTGTGAGAAAATGTAAATATAAACAAAAGTTGAACTGAATTGATTGTTTGAGAAAATTTCCTCAAAATAAATAGAGAAAAATTTTAATGTGAGATTTAAATGAAATTTTTCTCCTCTCTCACTCCGGAAAAATTTACGATGAAAATATTACATACATGTAAGGAAAATTTTGCATCTTTTTGTCGAAAAACTGGTTTTACATGTTCCAAAGTCCCTAAAATTGAGTCACAAATTGATGGATCGGTATATAAAACGCGTAACTTTTCCTTATCATTGGGTAATCTTGCATAGTAATCCTTAAGCCAATTTTTCGATGGAAAATTTTCTTCAACAGTACAGTAAAAATTGTAGAAAAAACCACTATCATCGGCTTGTACGGTCTTTGAACTGCACAATGATGTAAATAAGGGATCTTCATCCATCAATGCCATATTTTTCTCGTATTTTTTTCAACCAATTTATTATTGTATGTGAAAAACACGAAATATTTTGATATTAAATTGAATGAACCACGTTTTTGCACAAAAGTGACCTGTAAAATATTTGATAGTAAGAGGTCTGACTAATTGAATAATAGTTTAAATACTGATACTGTAAATTTCATCTCTTGTGATCTATTCTTAACTTTTACTCAAAATCTCATAAGTATTTTCCCGGGAGAGCGTTGATACTGACATAAAAAGATATAAATAGAAGTTATTTACTTGAAAAATGCATCAAAACATAACAAGTGTGGGTGTTAAATATGCTTTGTCCCAACAAAACAAAAACAAATCTCAATTCTCAAAATTAGTTTAGTAAAATTATTAATAAAGAATTTGGAAAAATTCATTCATGGAAAATTCCTGCTTGATCTAAATTTAAATTTACTCATATGCAAAACATTATTTTAACATTTAATATGAGAGTCAATTAAAAATACAGATGAATAAACAGATGTTTTATTTACAAAATAAACATGATGGAATCCTCACAAATTCAAAACAAATTAATTTCCGTGAAAATATTTTGTATTGCCAATGGCTTCATAATTATAGAATTGAATGGCAGTTTAATTTAAAAGCGGTTAAATTCATAGGATATGAAATGTAAAAAAAAAAATAACTTTCATCTGTAGTTTTACTTTAAATTATGAATAAAATATTTATGAACTAAATTGGAAATAGTTCAAAAATAGTTTCGATTAGTGTAACTAAGCTTAATTGTGGCTTCAGGAGGAAAAATGGCTCATCTCTAAGGATGTCGATTAACGTAATTTTTTTTGGGCCAATGAAAAATCGGAGGAAAATCTGCAAATGTTCGAGAAAATCTAAAAATAGGCAGGAAAAGCTGAAAACTCGTAATACCAGGAAATGGCAAAGTAAATCAGAAAGTACTCAAGAAAATTGGAAATCGGTCAGGAAACCGGGAAATATTCTAGTAAATCAAAAACTGCTCTACCCAAAGTTTACCGCAAGTGCTCTAGCAAATTTCACTTAAATATAGTGGAAAAACAAAATTTATAGTGAAACGACGAATCCAAAAAATATCTGGCCGATTTCTGGATAAATTTTAGATATTTCTGAGTATTTTCAGCTTTTCCAGGCCATTTTCCAATTTTCCTGCGTATTTCTTGATTTACTTTTACACATCTACAGAAAATTTCTCATTCAAATTCAAAATCTGTCCTTGCATACAAATACAGGGTGATTTTTATTCTTTCTGGTAATCGTTTTTGCACTTTATCGCACTTTATTGCACCCGTAAATCGCACTTCCCTGCTCTTCTTTGCTTTTTCTTACACTTTTCTGGTCTTTTTGACGCCTGATTGATCTTTCTTGCACTTTATGTTACCCTTTTTTGCTCTTCTTTGCACTTTATTGCACTTTTTAGCGCTTTTATGCTCTTTGTTGCACTTTATTGCACGTAGACAGAAAATTATTTTAAATTAATTCAAGAGCAATAAAGTGTAACATTAAGGTCAAACAGGAGTCAAAAAGGACTCAAAAACGTAAAAAGAGCTCAAAAGACTATTCAGGGGTAATAAAGTGCGTTAAAGAGCAACATAATGCGCTTTTGAGTCCTTTTTGACTCCGGTTTGACCTTTTTTGCACTTAATGTTCAACCTTATTGCTCTTGAATTAATTTAAAATAATTTTCTGTCTGAGTGCAATAAAGTGCAACAACGAGCATAAATAGCGCTAAAAAGTGCAATAAAGTGCAAAGAAGAGCAATGAAAAGTACAAAAGATTTTGAATTAGGAGCAATAAAAAGCAATAAGGAACATAAAAGAGCTAAAAAGTGTAAAGAAGAGAAATGAAGAGCAAAAAAGGGTAACATAAAGTGCAAGAAAGATCAATCAAGCGTCAAAAAGACCAGAAAAGTGTAAAAAAAAGTAAAGAAGATCAGGGAAGTGCGAAATCAGTGCGATAAAGTGCAAAAAAGATCACCTGAAAGAATAAAAATCACCCTGTATATGAGCTGGCATCAAGTCCTAAAAGCCCTAAAAAGATGAACAGAAATTTTTTTGACTCAAAAGCTTTAAATTTCTGACCAACCTACTCATCGCTTCAAATTTGATCAGAAAAGCAACCGATTGAAAACTGTCGACCACTTTATTAATCTGAACATTCTTGTAATAACAAGAAGAGGAAATGAAATATGTTTTTTTCAATTTGTTTTATCAAATACATATTCATGTCCGCCCTCAATTCATATTCATATCTAGAGCCTTGAAATTTAATAAAATTGAACAGACTTCAAATATCACAGTCTTATCAAAACATATATTTATAATATGATCATTTTTCGACAAAAATTAATGTATAGAAAGAAAAATCGTAATAATTTAATCAATCCAGTTCACTTGCTTTGAACAACTACAACGCTAACAGCCGGAAAACCACTGGCACAACATAGAATAAGATTAAAGGGATTTTTGCCATGAAATTTAAAAGGCAATACGATAAATCAAAAACACATAAATTTAGGAAAATAATTTTTCACTTAATTATTTATTTATAATAAATAACATTGGACCACAAACCACAAGGCAAAAAAAAAACTTCAAGAGCCATAAACTGTCACTGAACATTAGATTTGACAATTATTTTGTCAACCCAAATTAATTCAGCTTATTTGAACTTCAAACACAGAAACACAGACATATTTTAGTCTATGTAATGAAATGATTGTTAAATAAATGTATCTTTTCATTAGCTATGAATATATTTTTGCTGAAGGATATTGATACAAAATGAAAGTACGCAAAATAAATGAATATATATGTTTTTTTTTATCTTCTCTATGGGTGTGTGTGTTGTATATAAACATTATAATATCACATCTTGTTTCTTCTTTTGTCTCTCAATATGTATAAATTTATAAAGAATAAAGGAAATTTATAGTATATGACACTCTGATGAATATTGAATTGGATCATTGATTTGTTCAGGAAATTTTATGGTTTTTATTTCTTGCAGTGTGTGTCTGTGTCGATGTGTATATAGAAAAATGTTATGAAATCATGTAAAATCGAATGTATCTGGCACGTAAGCATTATGAATGAAAAGGGACACGTTTGTAGTAAAATTATTTATTATGTCGAAAATGTTTTTGACATGTATAAAGAAGCTTAATAAGATTACATTTCAGTTGCAGAGCCTATGAGATTTTTTTCAATAAAATTTAATGGTCGAAGTCAGAAGCGGGATTAAAAAAATTTCGGCACTTACCTTGGTAATGATTGGCAGTTCACTTTCAGAGCTTACTTTTTTCTGTAAATTTCAATTTTTCTGGGAGGAAGTTCAGTCAAAAAAAAGTGAAACGTAATCGTGAATGATATACAAAAGCGCATTTCTGTAGATAGGCTTCGGCCATTTTGGAAATTTGAGTTATTTGGGAAAAAATTCCGCAAAGTTTTTGAAGTTTTTGCAATTCTTAAATTCTCCAAGGTTCAGAAAATGCCGTCATTTTGGAAAATTGGCACATTTTGATCAAATTTTGTTGACACACACGGATGAATGGACGTCAAATACTCTAATTTTTTTTAAATAAACGGAAAATTGCAGTTAAAATAACAATAACACACAAAAAAACTCAATTTTTATAAAATAATCATTTATTATTATTATATTTTTCTTCATTCATATCAACTTGAGCTATTCATTTTCATGTATTTTTTTTTTATTTCCATTTATATTTTTCTCATTGTATATTACCTTAAATTGACACTTATTTCATATTCTTATCAATTTTTTATCCAAAAATACATTTTATTTTCTATACTTTTAATCTCTTCTTCATTGTTTGATTTTTTATTTTATTTTTGCGTGTCTAGAACATTTTTTTTGTTGAAATAGAATGATTTTAGTTCAAAGATTGATTAAATTCTTAAGCGTAATAGGAAGCAATAGTAATATTTTTTTTCATATTTTAATGAGAGTTCACTGAAAATAACCTAACCTGGCAATCCTGGCATTAAATAAGTCACCATTGATCCTTTCCCTTTGACATGCACAGTTCCACGACATGTGAGGTGATATTTGTCTTTTACAATCCGATAAACTTCTTCCGTTACCTGTATGTGGTCCATTATTCCAGTCGAATCCATCCGTGATGCGACATTGACTGTATTTCCCCAAATGTCTGCAATGTACATCAATTAAATGGAAAAAAAAAATTTTTTTGATTATTTAATTAATTTCAGTTGATTCATTTAGCTTATTATTATGAAACGTACCATATTGTGGTTTTCTTGATCCAATTACTCCGGCAACTACACTTCCAATATTAATGCCAATTCTCATACGGAAATTATTAAATGAATGTTCATTTACATTTGTTATCTTCTGAAACAACTCGAGTCCATATTCAATCATGGCAAAAACATGTTGATGTCCTGTGGTGTCACACGTGTTGTTTGTTAGGCCACTAGCTGCCATGTATGTGCTGCCAGTACTTTTTATTTTTTCAACATAGCTGTTCAAGTGTGTGTGTGTGTGTGAGAGAAGGATAAAAATTTGATTATTATTTATTTATTTATTCAAGTTCAGGAATGTTATGATGAAAAATAAAATATTTGAAATTCCTTCTAAGGAAATCCAATATTAAAATGTCCAGTTCGAGTCACGAAAAATGAATTTAAATGTAAGGTGATTCAATTATTTACCTAAATCTTTCCTGGGACAGCAATTCATCGAAATCAACAATTATTTCATTTAATAGACGTAAACATTCAACACCCTCGTTATTAGCTTCTAGCTCGACATAAAATTCAGAAAAATTTGGTATAGTAGCAAACATGACACAAACACTCTCACATTGTTCATGATAAATTTCCTAGAATGAGAGGAAGAAAAAAAACAAATATTATAAGGATAAAAATAAATTTGAGATAAAATTCCTTATTTAATTCCATCTTACATCAATGTTCTTATCACGTGACAAAAAATAATCAGCAACATGTACAGGTAAAATATTGGCCAGCAATTTACGATTATATGCCTGTAAATGTTCCGTTTCAGTTTTCTCTTCGGTCGCCTGTAACTTCCATATAAAATCAAGACGACGTGTTATTTCCATTTGTTGAGTATTAATTAATTGTCCAAGCAAAAATACAAAAACAAATATTATGTCAATGTGGAAACGTGATGTAAGTGAATGCCTTTAATGTGTCAGAGAAAAAAAATAAATATTTCAATCTAAATGTTTCATTTAAAGGGATAGAAAAAAATTTTACCATAGTTCACAACTTTTGTTGATGCCTGTGTCGCGTAAAAAGAACACTACAATCAGATATAGGAACAGGATGACAAGTAACAAACTTATTTTTAATACAATTTTGATTGATTGATGGACTGCGACACCAATGATTGTTAATAAAGTTAGTATTGTAACGACCTAAAGGCATGAATGAAAAAAATACATATTTTTACCAGAATTCGTTACATTTTTTTAAAAATAACCTTTATGTGAATGAAATTTTTTGAACTGTTGATTAATGTTCAATTTTAACAGATTACATTTAAAAAAATCAGACCATGAAAATTAAACAGGGCCAAATTTTTATTTTCATTTGACCCCACTTAAACAATTCATTCACCTAAAATTTATTTACTTTTGCATTAAAAGAGAGGGCGAACCCTTTTTTAATCTTATTACAATAAAATTCCTTTTAACAAAATACTTACGTCAAACACCTTCGATAAATCACACGTATTTAATTCCATTGAGCTAACATTTAGCTAAGACATTTCCCATATTGAAATCGTCATGAAAATAAAGGAAGATGAAAAAAAAAACAAATATAAATCAGTATAAAAGGAAATAAGATAAATGGTCATCATTCAAATTCAATTGCTCTTATCTTGAAGAGTCGATATACATTATTATTTATTTATTTATTTGTGTAGCAGATCAAGACGAGAGGGAAATGAGAGCAATATTGTTAAAGCTATCTTTGAGTAGCCACTCACAGAAAATTATCAAAGTATTTATTTTATTTTTTTTTTCTCTTTGCTTTTCGCAGAAAAAAATAATAAGGAAAAAAAAGGAAAAACATTTACTTACAATTTTATAGAACGATAAAAAAATCGTTGTTATAGCACAAGATAATGATACAAGTTGTGCACATCCATTCTTATTGTGTATAAATTCGGTATATGAGTTAAAGCAGTCAATTGATGTCTGTTTGAAGATTTCATGAAATGAAATGAGAAAAAAAAATATAAATAAAATAAACATTTAAGACACACATCTCGTGTTTTGAGTTGAGGTAACATAAATTGGTGTGATAAACTTTTTTTTCAATGTTCACACGCTCACACACAAATATGTTTTTATTTGTGAACGATAAACTTTTTAAATTGAAATTAAACCGCAAAATGTAGCAAATAACCGAAATATGTTTAACAAATTTGCGGTGCATTAGTTGATTGATCAGGAAAAAAATAATTTAAATACCTTGTTTTTCCGTATCCAAATTGGCAATATCAAAGCGATAAATATGGTGGAAACGATGGCAACCATTACATAATCAGATATACTCCTGTAATAAATAAATAAATGGAAAAAACAAACAAAATAAAAGATATCAATCACTCAATCGGAATTGATTTTGAAATGTATTTTTTTTATTATCATTTAGAGAAATTTTGGGGAAGAAACAATTTTTATCATTTTCAGTGATCAGTATCAAGGAATTAACGTAATAAAACTGTTTGTTTATTTTTAGATGTAAGCACGTAAACGTGAACGATATTTACAAGCGCATTTGTAAAGATTTTTATATCAGCCATTTTTGAAAATGAGACCATTCGGGAGAACTCGATTATTAGGGAAAATTCGACAATATAAGAAATTTGGAGCATTATGGAAAATTCCGCCATTTTTCATTTTTCGCGTTTTTAGAATTTTTAACGACTTATTCAATGTAAGCGGTTTCGGCGGATTCAGAAAAGTCGACTGAATTGAAATATTCCGCTATTTTAGAAATTTTCTCCATTTTTAAAAAGCCTGCTATTTTTATGACACAGACGGACAGACGACATAAGCGTATTTCCCACGAAATACCTTTTTATAATGTAAAAAGGGAAAATTACAATCTATGGGCTATTTTTATGTCAAATTCATGTTAAAATAAAGAAAATTCTCATTAACTTACATTTCAAGAGTAATGAACTGAATCAACAGCGTTGTCATGAAAACCATCGCTGTACAATTGAAATAAATATCTAACATGAGATCTGGATCCTTTCGATATTTTTCTTCAATTTCACACTTTTTGAATGTTAACAACACTTTGTGACAATGATCACGTCTCAACCGGTCAATACTGCGTGCATCAATTGCCTTTAATAGATATTCGTTGAGTTCTTCTTCAGTTGATTTTGTCTCACATTTGTCAGCACCAAAACCAAGTCTGTAAATTATTTTTTTTTGAAACAAAAAGAAAAGGAAATTGCAATAAAAATAAAAGTGAATGAATTTTTCATCTACGTGACGTTATGATGAGAGGATGTTAAAATGACAAAAAAAAAGGGATGTGTTTGTTTGTTTAACTTGTTTTTAAAAAGTTCCGTTTAAATGTAATGTCATTTTGACAAACTATAAAATTAACTTGAATATCACGTACTTGCTCCAATGTCCCAATGTCCTCAACTCCTTCGACACATTTCCGTTTATGGATGACGATTGTTTGGATAATGTGTGCTATTGCCATTATTATTTGTAAAGGAAAATGAAATGGAAAGAAAAAAAATTATGAGTAAAAATAAATTTTATTTCATCCTTTTTTTTGTGTTTGAGTTGATTTGAAAAAGGATATTTTCTATTTTATTACCGTTCTATAACTGTCCTTTGGCACAATCAGATACGTTTGTATTTGATGGTCTTTTAAATAAGTATTTCGTTCACATCCCTTTCCTTCTTCTACCTCATAATGTCCATTCAGACAATTTAACGTTTCGTTGGTGATGTGAACGCGTCCAGGCACTCCACCACTTTCCATGTAATTTGCCAGGGTAACATCATTCGACCAAACATCAAATTGCCATTTTCTTAGACCAAGAACACCACAATGAACACGTCCTGTGTGAATTCCCACGCGCATATTTACATTCACAGCCATCACTTCTCGCACAAGTCTAAGAAATGTAAAAATAAACATAAAATTTCCATTGAAAAGTGAAAATTACTTACGCAATAGCATCAATCATGTCAAGTCCCATTTCAACCGCACACATTGCATGATCAGGTCGAGCTTCAGGCAACCCCGATACACAATAATAACAATCACCAAGTAACTTTATTCTTAAACAATGATTATCTTGAGCTAACTTATCGAAACGAGCAAATAATTCATTTAACAATCGCACCAATTCTTCGGCAGTACATTGATCACTCAATGTAGTGAAACCACAAATATCGGCAAAAAGGATGCTAACATTCTCATGTCGTTGTATATAAATCTTATGAAATTGTTCTTCTCTCGGCTGACCAGCAATATCATTTTTCATTTCCATTGCCACATGTCGCGGCAACACAGATAACAATAATTGTTCTTGCTGTTGATTTTCACGCTGAATTTTAAGTCGTGCCTCAACACAATCACGTGTCTCCAAAAATGCTTTACGTTGTGATTGTTCCCGGGGAAAATGTAAAACAATTCCACACAAATTAACACAAGTCAATGCAATTACACCAACCCATATTAACTGGGTATTTGCCAAGGATTCGTTGTTCATCGACAAAACCATTATGATATGAATGGAAGTCACCACTGTCGCACCAATAATTGCTTCACGTAATCGTATCGGAAGCATTGTATAAATAACAAAAATGAATACAATTGCTATACTACCACTAGCATTATAATTACTGTAATTTTAAATGTAATTAAAAAGAGGTTTTATTTTTAAAATAAAATTTCTTACCTTGATGAAAACGATAAAAAGCTGACGTCAATTAACAACAAGGTCAAAATAATTGCGTATGAAATATAAAATAAATATATTTCATTAAGTCTTTTTCGGTTCAAACAGAGCAGCAGAACGATGTAAATGACGATGCACAATATTAAAATGCAAAAATGTGAGATGGAAAATGGCATCCAATCAACAATTATATCGTCACGACACATATTCACACTATCATCATCTATTAAGGTTGTTCTCGATACAAAACTGTTATTTGTTGGAATGTGTACTGATGAAATGTTGCTGAAATCAAATGGAAAAAAATAACAAAGAGAATTTATATTTGGGTTTAAAATTAAATTTTACAGGGAATTGGAAAAAGGAGTGAATTTAAACTAAAATGAAAATGATGCTATATGGTAACATGCTAAATTAAAACAATGGCTTAATTGAAATTCGAATGAAAAGAGAGACACATTGTATGAAAGTTGATTGAACTGGAATAGATCGATGAAAATTAGGGTCGGAGCAACGTCTACCGCTTATTACGTCCGGTCGGAAATTTTCCAGTTTGCCCATATGGCTAATTGGACAGTGATTGATTACAGAGATGAATTTAAACTGATTTTCGGCCTTGATATTGGCAAATCTGGCAGGCCAGCTTTTACCCATTAAGCGCCTCTTTTAGAAATATTGAGTTTAGAGCAAAACTTTTTTCTAGGATTTGTTCTTTGCGTAAGAGTGAACACTTTTCTCTTCGATGAAAATTTTGAGTTTCATACAAAAATTTTACGAGAAAGTCGATTGAAAGTGTCGTATAATATCACAGAAATACGTACAGAATTCTTGTACGAAGAGGAAAAAATTACATGACTTGCCATCTTATTTCTGCTAATAATTTTCTTATAATAATCGAAAAAATCAAAATAACTGGCCCGACATCTTTGAAACATGTCTAATTATTTATATTGAAAATTTGAAGAAAATATTTTGTGAACTTCTAGGAGAAATCCGGCTCTAAAGTTACTGGTAAAAAATCGACCAGCGGCGGTTAATGGGTTAAATGTAATGCCACGTCCTGATCAATTTCATGGAAACACACAATTATTTTCATATTTTACGGTAGTTCATTGATACCAGACACAATCAAATTATGAAAATTTAATCAACCTATTTTTAATATCAGACGGAGTTTGAATTATTATCGACTATTTTGAAGTAAAATATGGAATTTTTAATTTTTTAAATTCATCAAAATGACCCTCCTGGAATTTGTCAAAGTAGCCAATTCACAATTAATGGGTCCTTTAAATTTCCGATGCCCTGAAGTCTAAAAAGGCCACATTGTTTCAATTGAATTGAATTCATTTCATATCCAACCCATCCAATTGTCGAAAAATAGAAAATAATAAAATGAAATGACATTATTTATTTTTTTTATTGCCAATACCGTTAAAACAATAAATAAGTAATTCAAACATAGCGTAAAAGGACAATTTATTCATATCGAAACTCAAATCATGATGAATATCTAACACAGACATAAAAATATTGTTACGACCTTTTTTTTATTAGGCCGAGGAAACTCAGTTTTTGGTATAAAGTTGCACCCCCCCTGATTTTTACTGAAATCCATGATGGACATATATTTTTTTTATATATTTTCATAAATACTTTAAAATCAAGTGATTTTTAAATGTTAATTGTTTTTGCACTGAAAATTATTTGCATAAAAGGGAAATGCTTCAAGATGAGATTGTTATTTTTGATCAAAAAATGAACGACTGATGAAAATGAAATTTTGAACGAGCGCTTAGAAAATCAACTATTTATTTGTGGTAGCCCTATTTTTTCACAAAAAGAACCATAAGGTTCCATAATTTTTCAAAATAATACTAATGCATGCTCACAGGACATGCCAAGAATGTATTATTCTACGGAAAAAAAGGGTATCAAAGAATGTAAGCTACACTGCTCTGTTTGTCACATAGATGAAAATAATGCGATTGAGTCTCCAAAGTTTAATGGACTTTCACGATGTGAAATGAGCAAAAACAATAAAAAGGCAGTTTATGGCAAAACAGCAAAATACAATGAAGCTTAGGTTTTGTTTGATAGACTCAAATGTTCAATTTTGTAATTTTAAAACAAAAAAAGTAAAAGAATGCGTTAAAAAAATATATAAATTCAAATATATATACACCCATACCCCTTCATGGTGCTTTAAGAAATGCAACTTTATACCGAAAACTGACTTTCCACGGCCTTAGTGTCATATATAATAAAATTTCAAATTTACTGTCATCAGATCAAAGACATGCCTCAGTTGCCAAGAGTAATTCAATATTTTATTTCTGCGTACATTTCATTACGAAAATTGATCAGTTTTTGCTGTCTACAAACGAAATTTTATCTGATTGAGTCACAATAAAACCAAATATTATTATAATTGCTTCATTTTCATTTTCATTGTGATAAGTAATTCACATGAGTCCTTTACACTGATTTTATTCCAACATCAAATGAAATGTATCATATTAAAGCAAAACAATGTCATAAACTTTGACTTGACATTAATTTTTATTATTAAAGCGTTAGATGATATTTTAATGTCTTGCAGAGGTCTCGGTCTTGGTCTTAAAATAAAAATATCATATCACAAACAAGATGAAAGTAAATTATGCGATTATTATTCCTCATTAACTGCAAATAATGCCATCATGTTGGTTTTTCATCCCATTTATAATGATATTACAATTTCATTATTTCTTTGGTTTATTTCTTTGGTCGTTGTTATTTGTAATAATGTGGAAATTTGTACAATTACAATTTTTTTTTTCTTTTTTTTCCTTTGTTTCATTGAGAGAATGAAAAAACATGAAAAATTATGGGAAAAAAACAGGAAATGTACGTTTATGATGATGATGATAATGATTATAATGGCTTTGATGGTAGTCATTTTCAGGAGAAAAAAGATCAAAAAAAAAACAAGGAAAAAACTCGTTAAGCAAATATTAAATAATAAGAGCAGGAACAAAAAAAATGACAAAGTTAAAGAACAATTTTATTTTTTTTTGATCATTATTTATGACTTTGAAAGTTTTTTCTACATAAATTTGTATTATTTATATTTACCTCGGCCATGGCCGTTGTTGTTCTACACTTTTACTGCTATTATTATGCAAAATGTGATGCATGCTGCTGTTGTTGTCATCATCATTGTGATTGTGGCTGATGTTCTTTTTATAATGATGATAAAGTATACTACCGTTATCAGTCATGTTACTCTGGTTTTTTATAATTTTATCACTATTTTTACTATGGCTACTACTATTATCACTGTTCATACTCCTATTTATCGATGTGGATTCTGCATCATTTTCATACACTGCATACATAGACAAAGATGAGGATAATGATGATGTTGTTGAAGTTGATGATGCATTTACCACAAAACTTTCATTGTGTCTAACATAGTCAACTAGGCTTTCATAATTACCTGTGTTGATATGTGGAATAAACACACAAAATTTATATAATATATTTGTGTGTGGTTAGTGTGCATAATGAAATGGAAAATTTAATATAATGGATGTTAAAACATAAAAGGAGACGAAAATAACTTAAGCATTTTAATACATGGCAGGAAGAGAGAGTGTAACACAAATTTTGTGTTTTCAATAATTAAATTTTTTTTTCTAACAAAATTTTGGATAAAGGACTTTGATAGAACTTTTATGAAACTTTTATTATACGAAAAATACGTCGAAATTTCAATCAAAAGTCCTGAAAACATCATTATTTGTAAAATAAAATATTTTCAAGAGAAAACCCAATTAAAATAATCATTTATATCAGATTGCATAATTCACATTATTTCCTCTTTAATAATGGCATATAACAAAATAGCTGAAGGACATGGACATCAATATGAATTTAATTAAAACGAAAATCAAACAAAGCCCACAGGAACGTTGCATGAAACAGGTACATTGGGAAATTTACTTTTTTTTGTATAGTTTGTGGTGTAAAAAATTTGTTTGGATGCGGTTTGATTATGTTGACCAAAGCAATTCAGAAGAATTGGCAAGCTCAGATGGGGAACTAGCACTCAGAGCCGTTCATTGTGCAATGCCGTTTTCATCAAGTATCAAACTGACGGCAACCAGTGAAAAATCACTCATGATTCGAAATTTTGGACCAACAATGTAAAGTTTTTTTATCGTTTATCGTCTCAATAACCGTCTAAATATGCGAGGTAGTCAAAAAATATTGACAAGTCTTGAAAAAAATTTTTGAGTGACACAACGAGCCAAAAATGATAATTTTTCCAATTTTTTTTTGTCTGGAAAATTTGTACTTGTCGATATTTTGGTTTCCTTCGCATTTTTCTTTTTTTTTTGGCCAATTTTCCAATTTTCTTGACCTCTTTACAATTTTCTGGACTTTTCCTGATTTTTCAGGCCAATTTTCAGAATTGAAAGTGTTCGTACCCTCATTTTTTTAATATATTTAAGGACAACGTCACAACAAAACCCAAGAAAAAAATGTGAGTGAGTCGAGGGTACACTGACATCGTCAAACGGAAATTAAAATTCAATTCAAATATCTATCAGTCAAAAGAATAACTTACATGGTCCCATACTTGGTAACATTGAAAATGTATTTGCCGTGTAAATAATAAGTAATATTAAAACGAGTCCTAATAACAGCCATATTATGTGAACTGCATTACTTTGATTCATGCGTAAAAAATAACGTTGGTACAGCATTTCAACCTGTTTTTTATAAAAAAAAATGAGAAAAAAAAATAATTAGCTGTAAAAGTACCAGCATCAACTCACGAGCTTAAAGTATTATAATTTTATGTAAAATTCAAAATAATGAGACATGTTTACGAATAATAATTAGCGATTATGAGTGTACTTGCCTGCACATTTTTAAATTTATGTGAACAGAACATCCGTCTAAGCACCTTTGCCATACAACTACAACGACCTATACTTTTTGTGTCGTCATCCTTGTCTTGGGCTTCTTGAAAGTCGTCTGTTTGAACTGTGAATTAAATTTACAAAAAAAAATTATCATGAAAATAGGGTAAGTAAACATTTTTGTACTTAGTGTCACTAATTTTTATATTCTTTCAAGTTTAATTAAATATTAAATATTAACAGTAATAAAATGGAGAGAAAAAAGGTTTTTATACCTATGTTATATGGACCAAAGCCTCGGGAACATGCCGTAGCACTACGATGAAGTTGTCTTGAATACGTTGATTGACTTTCATCTAAATTGAATGTTGTAATACCGGCCTATAAGTGAATGAATGAATTAATTACCGTAAATTAAAATGAATAATATATAAATTCAACCCTTTTTTCCATTCAGGTCTATTTTTAATTTAATTTGATCCTTTTCTTTTTAACATTTCATTATTTACCCCCCAAAAAAAAATGTGTTGACATGAGCACTCAATAATAAAATGTTAATGAATATTAAATGTGTACAAAAAAAAATGTGCCATACCGCGATCAAGCTACTGCTAACAGTATCCATTCCATTATCATTACTCTTAAAATGTTCAATCACTTCCCATTTGGGACGTTTAGGCATCATGTTTGTTGTTGATGTTGTTGTCATATTGACCGGTGAATAATTTGTTGATTCTGAATTTTCATCAATTGAATTATTAGGGGCTGGTGACGAGGTGGGTGATTTAAATTCATTATTACCATTAGAAGGGGGTTGTTGTTTGAGGGATGAACATCGACGAGTATTTTTGTTACGAAAATTTGAACATGTATCCTGAAAAATTACATTTTGATAAATATGTATCGTTATCCAAAAATTATAATAGTATGAGAAAAAAGGTAAAATTTATTCTTTTGTTTTTCAATGTTCTATGAAAATGAGCGAATCAAAATCACAATTCTATTTTGAGAGTGAGAGTGATTTCACCAGACCAGTGATTTTTTTAAAAAGATTATAATGGCGACGACTGGTAATTCGTTTAAAGAAAATTTTATGATAAAATGGTTTTGTTACTTTAAAATTCATAAATATTTAATGGAAACGCCTTGTCACTTTTAAATTCATACATTTTTAATGGAAACGCCTGGTTAATCGTTTTCAAAAAAAAATTAATGGAAACGCCTGGTTACTTTTAAAGTCATAAATTTTTAATGGAAATGCCCGGTGGAGACGACTTGTCACATTTAAATCCGTGAATTTTTACGCTTAGTAATTGGAATTTTTTCGAGTTAGTCGTTTGAGGAACATAATGGAAACATCTGGTAATTCATTACGAAAATTTAAAGTTTTCATGAAACTTTAATTGCATTTTTTATTTATTCCGGTAAAAGTAAGAACTTACTTTACTCGAAGTTTTACAATTTAAACGGTGTTAAAACCAACAAATAATAACAAGTAGCGGCATGATTATAAGTTTTCTTCATCATTTTATATTTAAAATGCAAGTAAATTTGTAGAGATGAATTTCCTTCCGCTATTTAACGAGCTCACAAATTTTTTTATTTTATTCACTATGCAACAACATCCAATTAATTTTCCATAGAGAAAACTTTTGCACTCATTCATTAAATGCAAAGCCATAAAACGAACTTTATTATGAAAAAAAAAGATTGTGGAAGATATTTAATAATCATAAAAATAGCAGCAGGTGTTTTGATATTTAATCCAGGTGAGAAATTTTATCACATTCTTAAATGAAATAAATGTCAAGCTACGTCACCTCACATTTATCACCTTTAACACAGAAAATAATAACAAACAATCACAAGTTATCTTGCACAATTATTATCATTATTATTTCCTTGTTCTTACATCTAATTGCTTGTACAAGCAAATTGTGATAATAATGTCACAGAATCTATAATCTCGTTAAAATCCAATATATAATAAGAGTGAGTTTTCGAGTTTAATTATTACAAACGTTAAACAATTAAAATTATTATGTTACAATGCTTACAGATTTAATTAATTTTTGATATAAATTTTACAAGTAACGTGAACAAAACTAAAATCACTTACCTTGCCTCCTTCTGTTGCTTTCCGTCTCAATGAAAATCGTTTACTCCACTCATGTAATTTGCTTTGATCCGAAGAAAATGATCTCAATAATGGAACGGGTGATGCCATTAAGGTAATATCTGTGTAAATAAACAATATTAAAAAAAAAATTATGAGAAAATGTAAAAATCAAGTGAAGAGTAGTAAAATATGAAAAATGTTAGTCAGTAATAGATATCATAAAAATCAAATTTGTTGCTTGTCTTGTTACGAAAGAACATGACAGTAATAATAAATAATAATGAAAAGCATCGTCTTGGGTTATTATACACACGCATATATACATCACTTAAATTTGATATTTATTGAATTAGTATATAATGAGATAAAACTGAAGTGGTTTGTATTCTCTTCTTCTCCTTTTGCTTTTTATGAGTTTATGAGAGTAAAAAAAAGATCGTGATTCACTTTTAATTTAAGGTAAATTTATATCTCATTAATAATTTACTCAAGTTTCATGTTCATCAAGAAAATTAAAAAAAAAATTACAACAAATTAAAATGAAAAAAAAAAATTAATTTTTGGACGAGTACAGCATTTTTAAGTTTTTAACGGTTTTTCAATTTTTAGCCTTAAATTTTAATTTGAAGCTCAGAAGAACTTTGACAAATTCTGAGCCCAATTGCTATAAGCCCATTTTTTATTTTTATTCATAAATACATTTAAATTAATTCAATATTGATACAAGATATTTTTTATGGATTATCATGATTTGATGAACAGCTATTGTTTTTTAGATACCATTATAATTAAAATATTTGAACATTGTATTAATGAGCTAATTTCACGCTTCACTGATTGTATCATAATGAAAAACAGTAATTATAGGTAATTTTTATTCAAATTAATGCATTATTGAACAATAATTGTATAATTTTAGATTTAGAGAGAAAATATAACCAAATATCAGTTAAATTGTAACCAATGAATATCAAAAATTAAAATATTGTACAATTAGATTAACTTGGGTAATTTTTTGTTCTTTTATTGATCGCTTTTAGTTTGAATGCGGGTGGCGTCTTCACATAGCCAAACATTTTTTGGTGGATTGTGGTCTTGCAAATGTTGTATCAGACACGTGACCCGGATATTTTCAATTGCACTTATTTAATTTTCACGAACGAAGCACTGGAAAGAGATAAATGTTTATGTATGAACTCGTACGCCGACGGTCTACATTTAAGAAAGAGTCGGGTTTCTTTATTTCTCTATGGTAAGTTGTCGAATTTGTTTCGAAGTGCTGCACAAATAGATCGAAAAGAAGATATTTTGCTTTCTAGCTAGACTTTTTTCCAGTTTATTTTTTTCATCAAATCATTTCCTATATTTAAAATCTCTTGTTCAATTGTTTTAATTATTAGTTTATCACTCAGTTTAATGAAGCAGCGTATTTTAGTGCTTTTCTCATCAATTTGGAAAGTGATGCTAGTGTTGTAGGTTCATAATATAAAAAACCCAGAAAATAGTAGAATTTTCCAAATCACGATAATTTACATATTTAATGTCAACTAATGGAAAAAAAATCATCATTAAAAATATCTTGAAACTTTCCCTCCAAATTTAAATAAAAATAATAAAAACAAAAAGTTTTCAAAGTTTAAAAGCCAATGTTCAAATAATTTCTTAAAAAAAAAAATTATATTCATAAAAATACAATTCATGATATATAAAAGACTTTTTTGATTGTCAAAAATCATATTTGAACTGAATTTTGAAATGAACCAAACTTGATCCAAAAATAATTGAGTTAAACTTTTTTGTTTATTTATTTTTGTTTTTGATTAGACTTTAAAACTTCAAAGTTTTTTTTAACGATAAAATAGAATTAAATGGAGACGCCTGGCACTTTATTGTAATTCCATTCAAATAATTGATTGATTTATTTATACAAGTCTCTAATGATTGCTGTATTAATGTGAATTCGATGAATACACATAAAAAAAAACTTATAGTTGATGTCAATTTGATTGAATGAATACAAAACATAAAATATGTTATAAAAGCCAAAACAGATAATACAGAAATAAAACACTGAAACAATCCACAAGTGGGTAGGAAATAATGTACATTATTTTTTTTCTCTCATTGTTCAAAGCTATTTTTAGTTCAATTGTGAACAAATGCAGTGATTGTTCATAAGCTACAGCTATTTTTTTTGTTATCATTTTAAATTTCATGCATTTTTATATAGGTATATGTGATAAATTGAAGAGTTTCATTTTTACCTACACCTATTGTTATAAATTTACGTGGTTTTTAAAATACCTGTTGGCATGCTGGTTTACGGTTCGCTTATTAGCTCTAGTGCAACAATTTTCAGAGTACAATTTTTGAGCTTTAATGTGAAATTCTTCACTAATCAAAAAATTTCATCACTTTATGGAATTTTACATTTAAACATCAATTTTCATTAAATATTCACCTTAATTTGAAACAAAATATTTTACATACAGCGCATTTAAAATTTCATTTCAGTAATTTTTAATAAAATTTTAATCCCTTCTTCAAAATTTTCTTTTCCTTTCGCGTGTTATTTTAAGTTCATACTGCGTATAAATACAACACTCATAATTATTATTCACTACACTGCATTAATTAGATACGCCGCAGAGATTTTCAAATCCTGCTAAATTTTTCAATACAACTTTACACTTTCTCATAAATTTTGCAATGTACAAACACATTTAAAACTACTGCAATATTTTAACTTTTCTTGCCAAATATCATGATTATTAAATTTTACTTTGCTTTGCTTTCCTTGAATTTAAATTTAAATTCATATCAAAATAATGTAGATTTAAGATTCTCTCTCTCTTTTAACATTAAATGCACATCAACTGCATTCACGAGTTCTTTGATATGACTTGAAGACATATCAAGATTTATAAATGATGTCTTTTGAAATCATTTCAAAAAGTTGAATTATATAAATAGAAAATAATTAGCAGGAAAGATATAATTTTATTTTATTTTGTTAAAAAAACTTGTGAAAATTATATATTTCAGGTGCAAGCAAACTTACAATCTGAAGATTATATTATGTGAGCTTCTCATTTAAACGTCAAGTTTTATAAAACTAAATTTTTCCCAGATGTAGGTGTAAATCAAGCTAATAATAAAATGTAATCTACTGATGATGATAAGACGAGAGATATGGAATAGAAACATATCAAAATCAACTGTCATATTTTATTTAAAAAGTGACATGAATACCATTAATTTATATTTTCCATATCTCTGTTACAGTAAAAACTAAGTAAGATAATTGTTTATATTAAAAACTTGTTGCACACGTGCCATTTCTCTTCTCTTTCAAATAAATTCAAGTTTTCCTTGAAATGTATCTGAAAAACCGACATTGAACAAGATTCTGAAGAAAAAGATTTTAATTTCATGTGTCTGTTCCAAGTATGATGCTAAGCAACTGTTTCATTTTCACATACATACATGTCTTTAATTATTATTGTTTTGAACCGTAATCAGCTTATGCATAAGAAATATTTATTGAAGTGTAATATACAAAAACACATATTATATAATGATTTCTATTGAAATACTAAATGCAATTTAACCACATATTTATCTTAAATGTAATAAAATTTATAATAAATACTATTATCATTATTGTATCAAGGGTTCTAGAAGAAAACAATCTGTTTATGTTATGTTATTCAAAGGAGCAAATCTGTTTATTATTAATAATAAGAAAAAGTTGTTTAAGATACTTAAGTTTACAAGCTGAATTTACAGTACACAAACAAAAATGACATAAAAGTTTATCTGCTCATCAGAATTTGTTTGTGATTTTCAAGATTTAAGCATATGTTAAACTTAATATGAGCTTAAGCCTCTTAAGTACTTATTTTTTATTTTGTTTTTCATGTTAATTATTTACATAATTCATTTTAGAAGGCTGATTCATTAAAATTAAATGTTTTTTAAACTGAAACTTGAATACCACACTGAAGTTATCAACGACCTTCTCAATCATAGAGAGGGAGGAATGGGTTTATGAACATTACCAGTTCAATCTGATTAGTAACAAAAACCTAGATACATCAATAAAATCTCCTTATTATGTAAATTACAAATTTTTCCAATATGATTTGTTCGTATTTAATTCGTCAAAATCTATGGTAAAGGCAGAGTTTCAATTGTTTATTGAAATTATCGAAAACCATTGAAAAAGAACTATGGGATGTTAAATTAGTTATAAATAATGTTTATCTACCATTTTTCTTCACTGCTAAATTTTCGTCAAGTCACGGGGATGCTTGAAGTTTTGGACAAATTGTCTGCTTCTGTCCGTCTAAAGACACTGGTAGGTGTTGTTTCTGTGGCAATTAGATAGGAAAGAACGAGAAGAAATCAATAGCACAGAACACATTGCTCCTCATACATGTCTCATTCCTCCTATTGTCTCAAGTGCGAACCACCAAACAACCTCCACAGACCTAATTTTCAGACATGCCAAGCCTACAAGACAACTGCTGAAGTAATCAAAACCAAGATTGACATAAATGTACCGCTTCCGAAGGAAAACAAATAATCGCCAACAAATAAGCCAAAACTAAAACAATATAATGAATTGAATGAATGAAGAATAAAAATTGTCAGCCACCTCTGGTGTTTAACACCTGAGAATGTTTGTTTAGCTTATTTTGATGATAATGTCAGCCAAGAAACTAGAAAATAAAATGACAAAAAATATTAAAAATGATTATACGCCAAAATCAAGAATTTTGAAAGCAACAATTAAAATGGAATTAAAATGCAGAATTACAAGATTTTTTCAATAAAAATTTAATGATTTTTTTCAAAACTTTAAACATAGATTATTTACTTTTATTGTGATTTACTTCTATGGGAATCCGATTATAGTTTCAATGAGGCTAAAGAAGTAAACACAATAACTGCTGTGAATGACATCGCAGAACGAGGTGTCAAAATAGCTGAGGACTACAATGAATCGATTTCCATTGAAATGCACTTTTCTAAACCGTCCAGTGGTGAGTAATTTTTAGTAATTGTTTTGTCATCAAGAAACTTCTTAAATTCGACCTTTGGCCATCTTGTCAATAACAATAAAAAAAATCAGAGAGCTGTCTTTTTTTAAATTCTTTATAAATCTGTACTACTTTTATCGACTTTTTCATACAAAATATTCCAGTTAAGTATAAAAACTAACCCTAATCGCCATCTGATGAATTAAATAGCACGATTCGGTGCAGGATTCAAATATTGTTCAATAAAGCATTTACACCGAAAAAATTACCATTGTCTAATTAATACCTCCCTTGCATATGAAATATGGTTTATAAACTCGTTGATAACTTTAGTTTGATAATTTAAAATATAAACCCAAAATAATTTTTTGATTAGGCTTTGCGGCCACTAGGATATCATTATGAATAATTTTAAAATCAAAAAACTAATTTAATTTCAGAAATAAGTCCCCTTTTTCTATAAATAAATTATAATTTTTATACAGAATCTGTAGTTAATTACATTTTTTTTTTAAATTAAACAAAGTAGTAGTTATTTAACCCCAATTTCACTATCAAAAACTACATAAAATTATAATACAATTTAACTTTGAAAACTTTGGAAAAAAGTTCTTTTTTATTAAATAAATTATTTAAATTATACATATATTATAAAATACATTTAAATATATCATACAAAATTCAACAAGTTGGTATGGTTTCATAATATAATGAAAAAAATTATAGTTCATATTTTTATTTCACACAACCCTAGGCACTATAAAGTGTAAATGTTGAAAAATGACTATGAGGCAAGAAAGAAAAACTGAAGTTCATTTGCATTTATATTTTTATTATTTATTCATTATTATTTTATTATGTTAGTATTTTTTTTTGTCATAAAATATCACTTGACACGGTCAAGGTTAAAAAGAAAATGTTTTCAAATCATGATAATCATGCACTTGAAAGTGATGGCACGTTGCATGACTATAAATTAATTTTTAATTTTAAAGGAATCAGGATAAACAATCTTCTTGTAACACAATTCAAAGAATTTTTCATGACATCTTTAAAAAAAAATACGAGAACTGTTTACGCTTGTTTACATCACAACACAATTTAACAAACAAAAGTCCAAGCCAAACCACATCTTCAAAGTAAAAATATGAGTTTTTTATTTACAACCTACAACTAACTTGCTTTAAGTTGTTTAAATTACATTTTATAATTGTATAAGTAGGACATTTATGTAAGACAATTCAATTTCAAGATATGTAATGAAATTTCCTTTTATTCTCAATTAGAAGCCATTTTGTTCATTAAGGGTTAAGATCATTCTCGTATAAGTGCATTGTTTGTTCAACTGTTTAATTTAATTTATATAAGAGTGAGCTCACGTGTTTTCAAGTGTAAATCCAAAAAAAAATACAAGCATACTACAGTTAAAGTCACTGCAAATATGATTACATTTGACGTACTTTTAAAAAGAAAACAAAAAAAATGTAAAGAAAGACATTTCTATATAGATTCAATTTAAAGTGAGTATAAAAGGTTTCTGTTTTCTCATAATTAAATTACTTTAATTAAATTTTATAATGACTTTTTCTCTCATCTCTTTATGCATTTTTCCTTCTGAATTAAATTGAATTGAAGAGAAAATACATAAAGAAAGACATTTTTTAATTCATTTAAGTAGAAAAAAGAGACATTAACTTTTAAAAATTATGAAAAAACACACTTATTACATTAAAATTATTATAATTTTTATTACGCTTTAAGTATCAATAAACAAAAGAAACACTAAACAGGACATTTCAATAAAAGTGAAAAATGTGTGAGTGAAGAAAATGGACATTAAAACGAATTAAAATTTTTTATTAGTTTATTTTCATGGGTATCATCTGACACCAATAAAAAAGTATTATTAATGTTTGTTTTTTTGGGGAAAATATTCAATTACCATTATTTTAATGAACTTCAAGAAGAAAAACGAATATTGGTTCATTTTAATGGTTGTTTTACACTTTTTGAAATTATTCAAAGTTGGAAAGAGCATTTTGAGAGGGAAATATGGCCTTTAACAGACGATTTGTCCGGCGTTTCTTCGAGCCTCGGTCGAGAATAATTCATTAGAGAATTGATTTTAGAAGCAGGTTCGAAAATCTGGATCCAGAGTAAAAATGTGAGAAAACCGTTAAAAAACCTTCATTGAGTATTTTTTTTATATAAAAATTTGAAATAATCAAATTCAACCCTTTTCTCCAAATTTTATTTTACGAAAACAAAACAATAAAAGAAATTTACCTCTTTTTGTGATCATTAAAATTCATTGATTAAAAATATTTCATTTACATTTATTTTACTTTGACCCACTCACAATGTTCTACCAAAATATTTTCCCCAAAGACAACACTGTTTGGTATCCCAAAACTTTTTATTTTAATAAATACAAAAAAAAAATCGGTAAAGGTGACACAAAAAATAAGGAAAACCAACTACAATTCATCTGTAATTGTAACAAAATTTCATTCCCTTATGATAAAAATTTGTTCAATATTCCATTTACAATATTTACCAATCCATTATGTTCTTATTGGAGGTTTTACCGTTTGTATAGAAAAAAATAAGCACATTACAGTATTTAATCTTAAAAGTGTTGATTTTCTATTTTTAGGATGATGTTGAAAACAAATTCAATGAAATACAAAAAAAAGGAAATGGCAACATGGAACGAAAAAAAATGGGAATTAGCTGACTAAATTTTATTTAATTCTACATTTATTTGGACCATTACTGTCGAAAAAAAGTGTCCCATAGGATTAATAAGAGAAAAATATCTTACTAATGGTTCTTTTTTGTTAATAGGTTCAGGAAAAAAATGTCTATTGAGGTGAAGGCTATTAAATAAATAAGTAAGATAATGACTTTTTTTATTGAGTAACATTAGATTAGGTCTCTTATTGCAAGACAAATTATTCGTGTTTATTTTTGATTATGATTTCATTTCATTTTATTTGAATCAATTTTTATGACTAGAAACATATTTCATTTTGATAAGAATTTTAAAAGAGTGTTAAAACAGCAATATAAACGTCAAATTTATTATTTATAACACGTGTTTGAAATTCATAAAGCTGATTTTAGTATCTCGGTTATGATGTTAAAAGTACATCATCAGATTTGTGTTGTAAATTTAGGATTCAATCAAAATCCTATTTAAATAACTAACATACACACACACACACACACAAGGGAATTATATCAGGCTTATCGAAACAGTATTTTGTTAGTGAAACCTAATAAATTTTTTTTTTTCAATTTTTTTTTCATAGGTATTACATTTTATTATTTAATAGAACAGAAATTTAAGAACTGATAAAAAGTTGAGTGAAAAATATTAAATGGGATTTAAAGAGAATATTTTTTCATGTACTTTAGTTTTAGATTAAGACAGTTAAAGACCATATGTCAAGTGTAGTCGAAAATGCCTTGCAAATCACCTTAAAGTTAGATTTCAAAGTGAACACACTCAGAATTCAAAAGTTGCCTAAAAAACAAATATTTTGCAGAAATTTACCAATTCGCTTAAAATTAATCCCAGTTGTTGCCCTGTAAGTTCGTAGCAAAGGACCTCAAAGACATTGATTTACCTCATTGATATGTTGACCTGGTCAAAAAATTTCACTGATTTATATACCTTGTTGATATGTTGACTGGGTCAAAAAATTTCACTGATTTACCTTGTTGATATGTTGACTGGGTCAAGAAATTTCACTGATTCACCTCGATGAAATGTTGGCTGGGTCAAGAAATTTCACTGATTTACCTCGGTAATATGTTGACTAGGTCATGAAATTTCATTGATTTACCTCGTTGATATGTTGACTGGGTCAAGAAATTTCACTGATTTACCTCGTTGATATGTTGACTGGGTCAAA
Source organism: Culicoides sonorensis (assembly GCA_900002565.1). Classification (NCBI taxonomy): domain Eukaryota; kingdom Metazoa; phylum Arthropoda; class Insecta; order Diptera; family Ceratopogonidae; genus Culicoides; species Culicoides sonorensis. Next base: position 196,630 of record LN483553.1, read on the forward strand.
AAATTTCACTGATTTATCTCGTTGATATGTTGACTGGGTCAAGAAATTTCACTGATTTACCTCGTTGAAATGTTGGCTGGGTCAAAAAATTTCACTGATTTATCGAAATTTGAAATGTGATTGCGAAACAAACACTTAGAATCATTTTTAAAAAAATTTTTTTTGCAGTGTTTGCAGGACCTTCTCTTTCACATTGATGTATCAATTTCATGTAATGAGAGACAAAATTTAATTTGAAAAATACAAAAACCTTAAATTTTTTCTTAAAATTTTAATCTCTGTCTGTTTAAAGTAAAATTTTTAATTTTTCCTCTCTAAAAATCAAGACATAATTCGTATGGTAACCACAAATTAAATGAAATATTCTCCGTTGCGTCACAAAGTCTACCAACAGTCAATAAAAGTATCATAGTATTTTATTTTATTTTACTTTTTTCTTTTTTTTTTGTCATTCTGTTGACATTGCAAAAACTTTATCTATTACAATATTGGACATTTCATAAATTGAAAGCTTATTAAAAATTTAGTTCGTTTCTTGTTGAAATGTAAAAAAAATTATGTTGAAAAATAAAAAAAAAATCCATTTTCCACTCGATTGTAAAGACTTTTCCATAACAGTCCTTTTAAAATATTAATATTTTTTTTTTATTTTTTATATTATTGAGTTAAAAAAGTTGTTAACTTCTTTTCTCATGAATATAAAATATAATTGAAAGTGGTGTTCTGTTCATGTCACCAGTTGAATGTATTCTCAAATGATGTTATAGAATGTTGTCGTGTTAAGATGAGAAAACAGAGAGAGACGAAGAGAAATGATAATACGATATAATTAGACACTAACTTTAAAAAACATTTTGATGCACACACAAGACATTATTAAATCAGATGATAAAATAGTTGTTTTAAGATAATGGTATGAAAACAGTTAGATATAGTTTGCTTTTTTTTTGTGTATGTCAAATACAAATCCCACAGTGGGATAAAGTTTGTTCTGTAATTCTGCAGTTGAGATGATAAGAATAATTTTATACTTTACAGAAAAAAATAACTAAAGTTGTGGGAATGAAACTAAGGGTACAAAAAAACATTATGTTATTAATTTTTTATGGTTTATAGTGTTAAATAAAAGGAGAAAAGTATTTCATAACAACATGATACTAATAAATTCTTTGAAATTTTAAGCTTATGATAATCTGTTACATTACAATAAAAGTTGAAAGAGAAAGCTGAGAATGAGATCTGTCGGTATATGTGTTTATTTTTTGATCACAGTCTCTAGCATGAGATCCGGTGTCAATTGCACACTCATCCGTTATTCTTAGAAAATCGAAATGGATTGTCTTCGTGTTTTATATAGAACAAGATAATCGATTCTAAGAAAAATTGAATTTTTTTTAATTTTCCTGGAATTCCGATTGTTTTAAAGGCAATCTTCAATTTTGTGGAAATATCGTGATTCTTCAGTTTATGACGAGAGAAAAAATGCTCTTTTAAAGACGATTCAATCGTTCTTACTCCGACTCTCCATCTTTTAAAATTCGTAACTTCAGGATTTTCCATCAAGTCCAATTTTTAGTTCATTTTGTAAGAAAAAATACACTATTACAGACGGTTTGTCCGCCTCTTACACTCCGTAGGTCCGTATGTAAGATTTTTTTTGTTAGATAGCCTCCAAAGCATGAAAACCGTTAAAAACGGTTTAAAATTTGGAAATTACTGATTTTTTTAGTTGGATGAAGGAGCTTATTGAAATGAACTGCAACTCATAAGCTTTGAGATTTGGCTCAGAAATTGGGCTCTAGAGCCTCCAGAGTGTGAAACGGTCAGAGGCCCAAAATTTCCCAAAATGTTAGACCTTACACGGAGCTTCTTAGAATTTTTCTTTCATTCTTTTTACTCATAGGGCTCAAAATTCTGTCTCCTAGTTTTAAGATTACAAAAAAATCTCTAATTCTCTCAAACTTTTGGTATAAAAACAAAAATACAGGACAAAAGTGATATTTTCATCAATTAGCCAGGTCCTTGAATTTTAAAATTAAATTTTATCATAAAAGATCCTTACAAATTTTTATCTTCAAGTAATTAAAATTAATATTTTTTAATAAAAAATTGATGGATCAACAAAAGAAAAACATTGATTTTGCTTTCCATTTAATTTCAGCTTTCATTTTATAAGTTTTGTAAGTCGTAAGGAAAACAAAAAAGTAAGTAAGATTTTTTTTCATATTTCATTTCCTTGTTTTCTTATCTTGTTTTATTTTCTATTTTTTTTTTGAATGAAGGAAAAGTCAATTGTTTATACGCTTCCTTTACGATTCTTTTTGTGTTAAATCACAATTTAGATAAAAACAATATTTTTCTGAGTTCAATTGAATTGACTGAATCCAAAGAAAAGTATTCTGACAAAGGTAAACCAAGATTATTATTATATAACAATGCAGGATGAAATAAAAGTCGGAGTCAAAGGTAGATGCATTTAATAATAAATCGATTTATCTCTTGTGTTTTCTGCTTTCTTTTGTAAAAATAAATTGATTCTTAGATTAAAATAATCTTGAAACCTTTTTACCTGGAAATATGAAATTGAATAATTTTTATTTTAGGAAATTGGAGTGAGCCTGGATTTTTCTTTTGAATTACATTTCATTGACAGAGTTTTGCTTGAAAAAATTTCGAAAATTCAATACCTTTAATAAATTCAAACAAATCCTATTTTAATTTTCTGTGTAAAATTAAATACAAAAATAACTGTTGCATAGCATTTTACTTTGCAAATAATAATTTTACAGCTATATTATGTTTATTATTATTTCACTGCAAAATTATATACAAATATACACATTTTCGATTTGCTTTGTAGTCTAAAATTTTCGCATTCATACCACGAATGATCGATGATTGATGTAAATTTACGTGAAAAGAAAAATAAATATCAAAATGCAGCTTTATTTATTTTTCAAATATGAATACATTGAAAATTCATTGAAATACATACAAAAGTTTTTAAAATGCAAAACACAAACAAACATTTCGTTTGTTGAACTGATTTAATATTTTTTTTATATATATCAGAAAGTGAATCATAAACTTGTGATGAAATGCAATCAGGTGGAAGATTTTTTCTGATAAATCAGTGTTGAAAGAAAAATTTACTATGAATAATGAAATAAATCACGATCACAATGAATTTTAATCAATGGCATAAAATGACTGATTTAAAGGAATATTAAAATAAGTCATTTTTGATTGAGATGAAAATAAAGACACCAAATAATCCTTCTTACGAAATTTAATCAATATCGCATTTAATTATAATTTCAAGTGTTCTTCAAATTATTTCATTTCAGAATTACAAGTTGATTAAAATAAAGACACAATCTGTTTACGGTAAAGATTGAAAATGAAATGAAATTAATCAAAAAACATAATAATAATTATTTCACGTCTGAACACCTTTTCTCAGAGTAATCTCACTATAAATATGATTAACTTATGAAATTGAAGTGGCTATGAAATGATTAATTTTGAATTATTAAATTTAATGAATAATAAAGTGACTAAATTATCTCAAAGGAGTTTTTTTCAATGAAAATTAATGCAATTAGTAGTTGATTTAAATATGAAGATTATATGAAAGGAGAAGAAAAAACCGCAAACTTATTTAATTTTATTATTTAAATCGTTAAAATAATCAAAAGAAGAAGCAGATAATGATATTGAATAGGTTGAGGCTTCCTATGAATTAAGTAAAAGCTCTTAACTGACGTCTTTAATAAATTGACAATTTCCTTTTTCTCTTGGTAATTGCTGGTTCTGTATTTTCCACGATTTTTTCGGAGAACTCATTGCAATTGTTAGAAAATTGACTTATCTGGAGAGCTTTTTCGATTTAAATCGATACGACGAGTATTTCATGTCAAAATGTGCGTCAAACGGAAAATCATTCCAATTCAAACTATGAATGGAAAAAATTCCCTTTGGTATTAATGATTTTCGATTTAAGATACAAACTACAAAAAAGGCAAGTTTGTGCAAGTCGTCGTCTTAAAAATTTACGTGAAATTTCAACATGGTGTCATATTGCAGTAAGACATTTTTAAAAATACAAGGAATGAACTTATTTTAAAATTATTTATTTAGTAAGACTTGTTTCGTTATCTTTTATTACCATTCCTCAAGTTAATTAGATTTTGATCCATATTTTTCATTTCAAAATAAAACACAAATTTATTTTCAATTCAAAGCTGTTTGATTTTTGATTTTTATAAAGCTTTAATTGTTTTTATACTCAACCAGGACAAGCGGGCTCTATCGGGATCCAAACATTACTACATGGAAATAGGATCTGTTTTAAGATGCCAAAATCAATTGCCAAAGTAGATCAAGGTGCAGTCCCATGAATACTTTTCAGAATGAGTCATTGTTTCAACTAAAATCTAGATTGACTGTTAATTTCGAAGCAGACCTGAAGGTGAGATAACTCTTGAATTCAATTCTTGATCAGGCCAAGACTTCCATTGAATACCAATCCATATTTTTTATATTAAAAACTTAATTTGTCTGAAACATAATTACGCTACTGATAAGACAAAATTGATTAAATAATTTTATTTTTCTTTTAAGAAGAAGTAACAATAAACAACTTTTTACAATAATGCCTAGAGCTAGATTTTAAATAAGAAAATAAGATAAGAAACTTTAATTGAATATGACGTTGTTTATCGCAAAATATGGTCGATTACAAAATGATTTTTATTGAACGAAGAGATTTTTTTTGTCTCAAGATTTAGGGTTGCCAAATCTTTAAAATAGAAGCGGCTTTCTTATAAAACTTTGTCATAAAATGTACGATTATCAAGAAGGTTTTCTTTTTCAAAGATCTGACAACCCTTTTTTTCAATATTTTTTAATGATGTATGTTTAAAGATGTGGTAACACTGATATGAATTTATGTAAAAAAAATGATTCAAGAATATAAAAATAAAAGAACACTGAAATTGTAAAGCATTTTCCCTTTAAATTGACTTTTAAATATTTACTCTTCATTAACTCATCATTTTTATCTCTTTCCTGTTGCTTCCTTTAAAAAAAAAATATTTTCCCTCTTTTTTTTTATTTTTAAAATAAAAAAATAACGTAAATAAATCATAAAGCCTTATTATATATCGAATGAAATTAAACCTTAAAGGAAACAAAAAAAAATTTATATGATTATTTTTCTTTTTGAATGAATAAAATATCGATGAAAAGTGGAAAAAATTGTATCAGGTAAAAAAAAGAGAATCAGAGTCAATTTATTGAACTCACTTTTTATTTATTCATGAGTTTCTAATATCGAATTTCTTTTATTTTCCTTTTCATTTCCATAAATGTAAAGTTAGTGTAAGAAGAAAAAAAAATCACGGGAATGAAAACTTAACCCCACAACACAATACAATAAAATACAAAAAAATGATAAAGAAATAAAAATTGTAATCTTTGAAACGCAGCAATGAATACAAAATGAAACGAAATGAAAGGTATCATATTATTATTATTATTTTTATTATAAATAAAAAGAAAGAGAACGAGAACGAGCAAAAAAAAAGTTAAATCAGATCATTTCAAATTATTGAAGCATGATGAGGATAAAGAGAATCACAGATAAGAATAACATGTAACATATGTAAAAGAAAAATTCTTACAAAACAGCTTGAAGATAAAGAAAAATATCAAAAGATTGCCTTTCCGAATCAAATCAGATAATAACAAAACGTGTGTATCAATTCAAATTCAAAAAATTCTCGGAATTTCACAATTTTTAATGTTAACAAAAAAAAACATATCAAACATATTCAAATATTTAGGAAAAAAACTGTTACATTTATAATAAAAAAAAGACAAAGAATCGAGCATAAGATCAAAATAGGCAAGGAATTCAATATGTTTTATATTATTTTTTTTTGTTAACGTATTTTGTTTTTTGATGGCATGTTATTTTGAGCGTAACATGATACACTTTGTGTTTAAAAATAAATTTACATATATGTGTGTAAATGATTGAATGATATTTATTTAATATCAAGATGAAACAAAAGGGAAATTGTTTAAATTTTAAATTATATGAGATTAATTTTAAATTGAAAGTGACTTTTTCAATAACTGAAAAGTTTCTAACAACACGAGTCATGGAATGGTTCTTGAGCAGAGACGATCTTGCAACGGAAGGAAGGCAATGGAGGAGATTACATCTTAGTAAAATTACCTCCAAAACAATTCTTCATGCCTGACGTGATGTGCCGGCCAAGTACAAATTCTCTGGTAAGGCCCTTAACCCATTAACCGACGCTGGTCGATTTTTTGCCGAATAATTTGTCCCTCCTTCGGTTTTTCGCTATTTTCCGGCTCTTGTGGCTCTTGAGGCCGAAAAAATCTTGTGAGCTCTTCATTCTAACAGAAAAACGACCTTCCTCCGATGGACTATTCAGCAATTATGAATTTTCAGTGCGATGGTGAACAAACCTTCTTACAAAATGTACAAAGAAAAGTTTTCATGATCCATGGAAATCAATATTTCATAATTGATTTCATTTTTTTTTCTTCAACTTTAACAAAAAATGGTCTAAATTTTATCTTAATACTAATTTGATGGTTCAACCATATATTGTACTTGAGATTCATGACAACAATTTTGGAAAAAAAGTTTTATTTTATACAGAAAAACTTTTTCAATGTTTTTGTTTCATTGAAAAAAAAATGTGAATTTTTTCTTGTTTTCTTCCATATTCCATTTTTTTATTAATATTTAATATTCTACTTACTTTGCAAAGAAATCAAGGCCAATTTTACATTTGATTTGAAGGAAAAATAAAATTAAAATATATTTCATTTGACTTTCACTTTCAAAACGGTTAAAATTTTCCTAAACTCAATTCAAGCAGATTCAAGATTATTTTCATGAAAATTATGACAAATTAATAACATTTATTTTCCTTTTAAGAGCAGGTTTTTTCTTGTACATGTCATTTGTTTCCTTCATTTCATTTTTTACACTCTTTAATTTTGACATTTTTATTTTTACTTTCATAAAAGCCTTAATATAGCGCAACGGACAATATTACCTGTGTTTACCATCATCATGAGCTTGAATAAATATACGAAAAAAAAGTAAAATATTAAGCAAATACACGTGTAACTTGGGAAATTTCGTTGCAAAAGCTAAATTGAAATGGAATGTCAAACACAATGATTATTATATTTTTTTTTTAATCTAGTGACTTTTTTTTTTTGTTTTTAATATAAAAAAAAAACAGAATTTATTAATTTTCTTTTGTTGACTTTATTTTAATGAAATTTGTTTTGACTGATTATTGAGGTCACGTGTATGCGATATTTCAATTCAACTAAAAACAATTCTAGGAAGAAAAATTGATTCCCATTAAAAATAATGACCTAAAATTGAGATTTTTTATGAAAACGATGAAACGACACACTTGACACACGCCTACCAAATTACGTTTATTTAAATAATAATCGCTATTTAGCACAACTTTTACATTCACTCATCTTCCTTGAAAATTTATTTAAATGAAGAAATAGCATTAAAGCTACAACTATTATATAAAAAAACCAAACAAAAAATAATGTTATGAATTCCGTGATACTGAGATGAGGAAAAAAATACAAATTTTGACATAAAAAGGTCCACAATACACAAAATGGAAAGAAGAAAAAAAGAATGAACATCTAAGGCGAGAAAATCTGTCTCAGCATGTAAATAAACAGCAACATCATACAGCTAATTTTATATTCAAAATACCCTGCTTCCGTTTACCTTTTTTTTCTCATTTATTCTCTTACGTCTTTTTTTTTGTATGTATAAAACATGAATCAACTTATGAAAAAAAGCAAATTGTTGACTTGAGTACAAATTTACGCACACACACACTCACAGTCAGACTTTTTCCAAGCAAATCTAAAATAAATTCAAATGTAAAGCAACAAAAAAAAGCTAAATGAATTTCAAATTTATATTGTAGACCAGTTATAAATATATTTTTTTATCCTGTTAATCATAATGGCTTTTTTACGGTACGATGATTCAAATTTAAAGAGATCCTTCCTATTTTCTGTGGTTATTTTTATGCTACCACATTTTTTTTGTAACTGAATTTTTCGAGGAAACATTATTGTTTCAGCAAATTTGGTCATAATTTATGATAATTTTTTTACATTATATTAAAAATTAACTTGATTACATTGCGTACGGACACACACACATACACACACTGTACGTGTACAGTGAACAGTAGAAGGAAAAGGACATGGATTTTGGTAAATTAAGAGGATTTTGTTGATACTTAAATTAAAGTTTTATTTTTTCCTTTGAGGTGTCAATTTGATTTATTTTTATGACCATAATTAATTTGACACTGTTTTAATTTTATGAAAGAATGAACACAGATTTAATTTTTTCTTAACAGAGACATTAAAGTTCGATGTCAATTAAATTTAATCGTGAATTTTTAATATTTCATGCTATTATGAAATTATAAAACCAATATGAAAAGGTAAAAAAAGTTAATGAAAAGAAAAGTAATCATCACTTTAATTACTTTATTTTCTTCATTCAATTTTTCATGGAAGACGAGTTTGAAATGTGAATTGCAACTCACTTAAAATAATGTATGCTATTTATCTTTCATTTCATAAAAACTTAATAACTTTTCAAAGTAAAACATAAAATTATTTGAATATTCAACATTATTATCTCCTGCTTATACATATAAAATTCAGATTATAATAAAAAATGTAAATATAATTTTTAAAAGAAATTGCATTTAAGATGACATAAGGAAGTAAAATGCAATTTATAATATTAAAATGCTTTTATATATGTATTTAAAGCTGGATGAGAAAAGTTTAAATACAAAATACAAGGAAAATTATGAATATTTTTACTGCAATGCTGTAAGTAAAGAATATTAGTTGTTATGCTTGATAATATGATATTTATTTTTATTATTAAAAAATATACTCTTTTATGTTAAGTTGAATAAAAGCATATTTAAAATGTGATACAAAGTGAAATAATTTTTGTTAGTGCTTTAAAGGAAATTTTTTGAATTTGATGAATTCGAAGTAGGTTATGGCGGAAATTTGTGTCGACTTTACCGCTTTAAGCTTTACCAAAATTTCGAATAGATCGATTTTCAGCTCTGGCAAAATTTTGTATCGATCGATTTCCAGTCTCATAAAAATTTCGGATTGATCAATTTTCAGCTCTTGCAAAATTTTGTATCGAGCGATTTTGAGTCTTATCAAAATTTATCGTATCGATCGATCTTCAGCTCTTGCAAAATTTCGTTTCGATCGATTTTAAGCATAACCGAAATTTCGAATAGATCGATTTTCAACTCTGGTAAAATTTTGTATCGATCGATTTTTAGCCTCATCAAAATTTCGGATTGATAGATTTTCAGCTCTGGCAAAATTTCGTATCGATCGACTTTCAGCCTTATCAAAATTTCTGATCAATCGATTTTAGGTCTGGCAAAAAATCAATTTAAACGATTTTCAGCGTTGGAAAAATTTCGATCAGATCGATTTCAGCTCTGGCTAAAACTCGAATTAACCGACTTTCAGTCTAAAATCGCTGATAATCTCCAAACTTTTAGATACCGATGAAAAATTGCACGATCTTGGAAATTACGCAAATTGAAAACTCCGTCGTTTCTGAAAGATCGGCGATTTTGATCATATTCCCGATTTTGGTACCTTCCTAATTTGAAAACTCCGCAGTTTTTGAAAACTGCACCCCTAAAAAGCTTTATAGTAAATTGGCAGATTAGTTTTACTTTGAATTGTGACTTTGTGAAAGTTCGAAAGGAAATAAGTAAAGGAAATCACCTGAAGGCACTAAAATTCTCCCCGTAGTGTTCTTAAATTAATTGTTCGAATAAAAAAATCGTAAAAAAAATCCAATCAAAATAAAAATCTGCTGATTAAACATAAAATTTTTTTTTGAAAGTCATTTATAATTAAAATAAATACCACCAACATCATTAAATCAATTTCTCTCCTCATTTTGATTAAAATCATATAAATCACTCATTAAAAAGCTCATTCTCATTTCATTTTAATTGTTGTTAATCAAAATGCTGTAAAATAAAAAAATTCATTGACTGGTAGATAAAAATCATTTTAATAGTGATTGAACGTGATGGATTAGATGAGTTAAATGCAAAAACTTTTACTGATAACAAGTTTATTTTTAGAGCACATACATAAAACTTAAGACGTGAATAACCACAAAATTCTGTAATTTCCGGTCCTTAACAACGACGTTTCATGTAAAGAAAAAAAAGCCTAAAATAATCCAATTTATTTTACCTTTTACCTAACCTGAACACAAATCTGCTCAATTCACTTTATTCTTATTATTTGTTTATTCAATCTTCTTCTTTTTTTATGTCATTTTAAGAATATCAAAAACCTTCTTCTTATTCTAATTTTTCTCAGAGTCATAATAAATGAGTTTGCAAAAAAAAATGTGTTCATAGGTAATTGAAAAGGTAAAGCTAGGACATTTTCATAGTATTGTGAGGAAAAATAAAATTATATTTAAATACCTTAATACTAGCAAAAAAATTCCTTAAAAAGCAAAATTAAAATTGTTTTTAAAACAATTTTTTTCTTTCAAATATAACCATGATTAAAAAAAGATCTTTAAAAGCATGATTTGAGTCAAAAAATGACAAAAAATAACGAGATGATTAAAAAAAAGGGACAAATATCCATATCACGAAAGGATATTCTATATTTTTTTTTTGTAAAACAAATTAAATCCGTATATTTAAAAAAATCAAGGTATTCAAAGGTTATTTGCGTTTCATGGTTGTGTGTTTAACAAATTAAGATAATAAATTAATCTCGAATTAATTTGTCAATATAAATTATGTTACACGTGTTCAATGAAGATCGGTCCTGATGATAATTTTTTTTTTATTTTTTTTAAACTCATTGTGCACATCAATCAGTTGAACATAATATGACATTGTCCGGGGATTTTTCTCCCTTGTTTTTCTTTCTCTCACTCTCTTTTTTTAAATTTTGACTATGCAACTCTCTCTTTGTCTTTAAGTTTAGATTTTTTTAATTTGATTTTTGAATCTTTTCCTCTCCTGGCCAATTTTAGAATCTCTCTCACTTATTAAAATTTTTTCACTCCCTCTCTTTCTCTTTCATCTAGAATGTCTTTTAATTTAAAACATCTCTCTCTCTCTTTCCAAGTTTAGATTCTCGTCCTCTCTCTCCAATTTAAGAATCACGATTTCCCTCTTTCTAATTTTAGAATATTTTCTCTCTCTTTGTCATTTTAGTGTATCATTCTCTCTTTCATTTGAACATCACTCTCTCTCTCTCTCTCTTTTTCTTTCTTTTTAAATTTTTAACCTCTTGCTCTCTTTAACCATAAATTGATCACTAATAGTAAGAGAGTTTTCGTTACAAATGATCATTGAATATCTACCCAAAATTTCACTCTCTCTCTTCATCTCACTTTTCTCATAATTCTTTAAATTTATCGATTACATTGCAAACCATAAAGAGATAAAAAGAGATGTCTTTTAACTTTTTAATGAAGATAGCTTCTCGAACACTTAAATAATTACTTTTTAACTTGTCACTTTTTGATTCTTATTTTTAAGGGAGAAGTTAAGAAAATTGTTGTTTTAAATTCATTCAGTCAAGAATGAGCAACATAATTGAGTTTACATTTTATTTACTTTGTCATTTTCATTTTATTATTATGTTTTTTTTTGAGAAAAGAATGAGTATACTTTTTTTTTGTATTGTTTTGTAATTATTGTTATACTTGTATTCTATTTTTCTTCTTCTTTGTTTTACTTCCTTTTAAAAAGGTACCAAAACAAAAAGTTTTTGGTTTTTTTTTCGTATATTATTTACTTTATATTGAGCTTCTTGTCTTCAAAAATTGTTTTTTCTTTCTTTAAATATTATATAAATGATTTTTTTCTTTAACTTATATTTTTTCATTTCGAATAAAATGAAGATAGAAACAAAAATGAAAGTTGATGAAGGTTCGTTAAGTCTGGAACATGTTAAGATGAGCTAAAAATAGTCATAGCATAAAATGAAAATCACATTTAAAGTGAAAAAAAGTATAAATAAATAAAAATATATGTCAGGAAGTAATAATAATAATATAAAAACAGAAAAAAAAATTGATAAGTTTTCAAAATTTCTTTTAAATTTAACCATTGGTTGCCAGCGTGAAGTTGAGAAGAAAAAATTGGAAAGGAAACAATTATGACTTATGTAACAAACATTTGGCTTCCTCCAAAATATGATCAAAGAAAAAAAAATACAATTACAATTTTTTTACAGCATTTTACATCAACACGTTTTTTCCCCCTTGTACTTGTAAAATTCACTTTCTAGAAAAAAAATTAAAATTTACAATTCAAACAAAATGTCAAATTCAGAGAGCAACCATTTTCTAATTAAAAAATATATTGTTCGCATTTAAAATTAAATGTACAAACATTTGATTATAATAAAAACCATTAAAGGATTCTCTTGTGCTCACTTTTTAATGAATATTTATTGGATGGTGTGTTTGTTTGTAAAACTTTACCATAATAAACGATACATTCATGTATTGCAAACAAATAATGTAAACAACCTGTAGCGTTTTTGTCTAATTTTAGATGGAAGATCTTTGGAAATAAATTTGTGATAACAAATTAAATTTGTTTTTTTTTCTTTTAAAAAGAATTTGAAGTAAGATGTAAATATAAAATTTTATTTGTTCTCTTAACAGTTTAAATGCATTTCATTTGAAGAAAATTATGTTAATTGAGTTGATCAGTAAGATAATTTAACCTAATTTCACATTGATGAAGTTAGATTTCTAAGAAATTTGAAGTTCACAATGAAATGAAAACAACCTCCAAAAATGAAATGAAGACCAACATAAATTGAGTTCATGCAAAAGTTCCCATTGATAACATCTCTTCAATATTTTTGTTGATTATGTAGACGAAAAAAAACAATAATAAATATTTATGCTCTTTATTTGTATAAGTTTAATTCAAACAAAATCTACATTAATTTAATTCAATTTAATTTATGTGAATATTGCAAGGTAAAGGTCGTTTATCATCTTGTCTTTGAAATATTTTTTTTTTAAATTTGTCTTAAATTGTATTTGACGAAGTACAAAAAAAAAGAATGATTTAAGTGAGCATTTATTATTATTTTATATGTAAATTCGTGTATTTTTTTTATTATTCTTATCATTTTGTTGAAATTAAACAAAATAAAGACTTTTGAAACGCTTCTAGATATTAAGTAAATAAGAAGATTAGATAAAAAGCAAAATATTAATTTATAAACAAATATTAAAATTTTACAGAAATTTTCCAATTCAAATTTTCCATGGAGAAAAACTTAGATATGACTTCAAAAATTAAAAAAAAAATGATATTTCCGTCGTATTTTATTATTTATCATAAACTCAAGTAATTTTGAGGACATATAAAAAAAAATATATGCGTACACCGTTTTTTGATTGTTTACTTCAATCAAATAATCTCATGAATTTAAACAAATCAAAATATAAAACAGAGTTTATTTACTTCAATAAGATATTTTTAGAATACGGAATCAAATCATCTACCATTATAATAATATTAATACTAATTCACGTGTCCCACGACAAGATAATATGAGAAATATTAGCACTCACACGAAGTAATGTAAATCTATGTGTTAATAGCGATAATTGTATGTTAAAGTCATGATTTTGTAAAATTTAGTATAATTTACACTTTCAGTGTTCAAATATTTGATTGTTTAGTTTACGATATTCATATAATGAAGTTAAAAAAGATAAAAGACATTGATTAAATATTTTTAGATGTTAATGGAATGGAATGAAATCATATGGGATATTTAATTTGAATTATTTTGTTTGAAAAATACCAGGCGTTTCCTTGTTTACATTTGGTTTGTTTGTCAAAATTAATTTTTGAACGTCAGACGAAAATGCTCAACTTTCAAATGAAGGATTTGCTATAAAAATTCAATTTTTAAATATCAAACGAAAACGCTCAACTTTGAAATGAAAAATTTGCCATTAAAAGTCAATTTTTGAACGTCAAACGAAAACGCTCAACCTTAAAATTGAAGAATTTGCTATAAAATTCAATTTTGAACGTAAGACGAAAACGCTCAACTTTGAAATGAAGAATTTGCTATAAAATTCAATTTTGAACGTAAGACGAAAACGCTCAACTTTAAAATGAAGAATTTACTATAAAAATTACAATTTTTGAACGTCAGACGAAAACGCTCAACTTTGAAATGAAGCGTTTGCTATAAAATTCAATCTTGAACGTAAGACGAAAACGCTCAACTTTGAAATTAGGCGTTTGCTAGGAAATCCAATTTTTAAACGTCAGACAAAAACGCTCAACTTTAAAATGAAGAATTTACTATAAAAATTACAATTTTTGAACGTCAGACGAAAACGCTCAACATTGAAATGAAGCGTTTGCTATAAAATTCAATTTTGAACGTAAGACGAAAACGCTCAACTTTGAAATGAAGACTTTGCTATAAAAATTCAATTTTTAAACGTCAGACAAAAACGCTCAACTTTGAACTGAAGAATTAACTATAAAAATTCAATTTATGAACGTCAGACGAAAACGATCAACTTTGAAATGAAGCATTTGCCATAAAAAAAAATTGAAGAATTAACTATAAAAATTCAATTTATGAACGTCAGACGAAAACGATCAACTTTGAAATAAAGACTTTGCTATAAAAATTCAATTTTTGAACGTCAGACGAAAACATTCAACTTTGAAATGAAGAATTTGCTATACAAATTCAATTTTTGAACGTCAGACGAAAACGCTGAACTTTGAAATGAAGCATTTGCCATAAAAAAAAATTGAAAGCGAAATGAAAATGCTCAGCTTACCAGTTTTATATTAAAAAGCAAAAAAACCCATAAATATCTCTCATTTTAATATCCATATTTTTGACATTGCAAAATATTATCACCAGATTTAATATTTTGTAATAAAATGTAATTAAAGAGGATTAAGATTAAGCCTTTTTTTTTAATTATATCACCTTTACATTGCAATTTATGGATTTTCATATCATTTACCTATAATAATTCTCTATCGTAAATCATGATGAGCTTCAATTTTAACCATTTTACGAAGTTCATAAAACATTTAATTTTTGCCTATGTGCGTTATGATAATAAAATATATAAAGTAATTTCCTCTCGTATATTTTTTTTCAAGAGATTATCATAAAATTTTATTAAATTAAATTATTTTATTTTTATCTTACATGAATAATTTTATATTCCTTTATCCCAGTTACAATACGTTTTTCAGTCATAATTTTATGTGTATTATTATTATTATAATAATTTTTGTCTACTGTATAAAAATGTGATAAAAGGTGAAAATTTAAATTCATAAGTACCGAAAAAAAAATTGTTTATTATCCTTTTTTTTATTATGATAGAACGTTCGTTATATGCTAAGAGTGATGATGAAAAGAACATCATCATTACATCGATTGTGTGCAAAATGAAAAAAAAGAAAGACTTTTGTTATAAATGTATAATGTGCTCATTAAACGTTTAATTTTCCATACAATTTATAACGTCTTTAACTTAAAATAAAATTAATTTCTCGGAAAATCATTGTCAATACAAATTTATACACAAAAAACCACAATAAAGAGCGACTTCTATGGTAACTTAAGAATATAAAATTACTTCAGCTTTTAAATTGTCAAAATTTCTCTGATAAAGGAATTTCTTTGATTAAATAGATACAATTTAATGTTTCTATTTATTTATTTATTTTTTTGATAAAATAAAAAAATGTGAAATTTTAAGCACACTCTCCTGGTGATGATGCCCTACTTATTATGTATAAGTATTATCTTGTCAGTTAATATGTGTCAGATACACACTGAATAATGCTCTATGAAAAATACCCGCATTTTGGAAATGAAAATAAAAAAAACATATCACACACACACACACAAACATGTTTGCAGTTGCCCTGAATTTGACACTAATATTTTTTTAATATATAATTTTCTGTTTTTTTTCGTATGACAGCACTCTTTGCACACTTCACCAATTGAACACTGATGATGGTATTAAATGTACTTTTAAATGTTTACATTTCCATTAAATGTAGCATAAATTTGTGTGATTAAAATTAGTTGTGGGTGAATTATCAATAAATGGATAAATGGAAATAATATCGTTCAAGATAAGTAGGAGGAGATTAGAAAATTAATTGATTTTTCTTGGTAAATTTACTTGTAAATGTTTAATATAAATGTTTTTTATTGACTTCTGACTAATTTTTTTCAAGGAACAAACAAAAACGAAGAGTTTATGGAAATTATTTTTACTCAGTGGTTTTGACGTAAAAACACCTACAAACTGGTCAAAAACTGTTAAAATCATTGAAAATAGCTGAGTTGCATTGAATTGAACTCTTTGTAAACCGTCCAGAGATTAGAATTTGAAATTTTTGCTTCACTATTCTCTTCAGGGCTGTATTTAGGAAATAAAGGGTCAGAGTGGGCGCTTGCCCCGGGTGACATATATCAGAGATTTTCAGCGTTCAGAGATTGAAAAAATAAATAATATCAAAAGTGATTATACATTTAGGAATAAAAAAATGTATTGGGCTTTATAAGAGCTCAGGGGTGGATTGAAAGTTACTAAAGGCCCTTGGCATTTTGTATTATTTTCATTAAAATTTACGCTAAACTTAACTTATACAAGACGATTGACTGCGAACTAGGCTGAAGTTATAAAAGACCTCATCAACAACCTTGGCAGCCTTGGGCAGGGTTTTTCAAACCCCTGGGCCCTCCTCAAAACGTTTTAAGTGTCATCAACGACTTTTATCCAGACTTTCAATTTTTTTCTCGGTGTAAAGGACAAAATCAGCTCTCAACGTCAGACTTTGGTCAGGTTTTAGGCTTTCCTGAAAAAATTAAAAAGGACAAAGTCGTTGATGAGCATACAAATAGTTTGAGGGCTAAAAACACAGCCATTCACATCGGGATTTTCTTTTTGGACCCACCAGATGGTGCTGGTGGCCATTTTTATTATTTTTTCTTTTTAAAATAATCATAATTAAATGTACACCAAGAAAAATAAAATTGTCTCATTATTCAAGCTCATTATCAACCCAACTTATGGCAACATATTCATCAATTTGATACAAAAAAAATATATTTGAAAAAAAATAATCAGTCCAAAATCCTATGACATTCTGTTTTCTTCTGAAGTTTAACAACTTCAAAAAATTACAAGTTCTTTGAAAGTGAACTCAAAAACGAAAAACAAGTATCAAAATCTAGAACTTGTGCAATTTGTGATAAGAACAATGTTTGACAGATTATTCAGAACAAAAATTGGACAAGTTCTAGATTTTGATACTTGTTTTTCGTTTTTGAGTTCACTTTCAAAGAACTTGTAATTTTTGAAGTTGTTAAACTTCAGAAGAAAACAGAATGTCATAGGATTTTGGACTGATTATTTTATTTTTTGTTTTTAAGTGTTAATTTAGATTTTCAACACTTAAAATCATGCGATCCATATTATTATTTTGTCACTTGTTAATAAACGAGCTCTTTCGACTCTTTAGAAGTTACAGTAAATACAATAGAAAGCTTGTTATAAAGTTTGAATGCTAGAAATTTTGTTGTTTGTTCATAAAGCACATTCCTTTAAGAAAGACATTGTGATGTATGTGAATGAAAAATGACTTGTATGAGAAAAAAATTTTTCCTGTTCGTTTTAGGTATGGGGTGTCTTCTGGAAAGTTTCTCAGAATGATGAGGCGAAAATTTTGGCATGAAAATAATTTTCCATTTTCTTGGAAAATTTTCGGAAAATCGGTTTTTCCATGGTCACCCTATTTTTTAGTATGGACACCCTAATTTTTTTATAGCCTATGTTACCCGGGCTTTGAATGGGTAAATATGCCCAGAACATACCATGGGTCTATTTCGAACCGTTTAGGCGTAATCGAAAAAGAAACTTTTTTTGTGCATAAAATACAAAGAAGAACTTGTAAAAAGGAAATAATAAAAAAAAAATATGAGAACACTCACTCACTTACCTTCTATTATTATATTTTCTTTGTTGAAAAAATATTGTATTTTGACATGTATGTTCCTAAATCTTCTTCTTCTTTTTTTTGTTGTTGTTGTAATTTTAGTATCTTTCTATTAAATTCTGTTGATTCAACCATAATAATTTGATACATAACATACGTGAAAATGTGCACATTTGCATTGTTCGCATTATTGTGTAACATCATCATTTCATTATTGTTATTATTATTATTTTTTTATATCATTATCATCGTCATATAACGAGCAAAGGATAGAGAAACGAAGACAGACATGTAAGGAATAAAAAAAAACAAAAAAATATATATATTTTAATATATCAAGACAAATATCGAATAAATTGATGGAAGAAATGGAAATTTGTAATAAAATAAATATAAAATTTGAAAGTTTCTTTTCATGTTACATAAAATATTCAATCACAGTACTTATTATTTGTATATTTTGTATTTTTCGTTTTTTTTCCAATGAAAAACAAAACTCTTCGTACGCATTCTTTTAAAACACTTACAAGCAACAAGAAAGAAATTTGGTTAAAATGAAATAAAATAAGAGAATTAGAAGCTGTGTTACAAGGAATTAAGTAAAAAAAATAAAATAAGGTCATTTTTAGGGCAACATATTGATTTTTCAATGAAAACCTGTTTTGCAATGAACTTACGATTTTTCTTAAGCTATAATTTTTATTTTTTTTTAATTATTATTCTAATGAAATTAATTCAAATTGAAACAAAAAATTCATTTAAAATTCGATCGAAGGCGGTACATTGAACCTCCCCTTGTTTTATTTGTATTGAAATGAAATTTGACGAAAATTTAATTTTAGTTACCTCATTTTTTTTAATCAATATGACTAAAATGGGAAATGATTTGTTTTTTTAATAATTTTTTCTTTTTAAATTCAATCCACGTGCCAGACATTATTAGGATATATTTTAAATACTGAAATTGTGTTCGCTTAAATGGAATGAGTTCTAGCTGGACTGTAAGTTGCATAGACTAAGGAAAGAGGAGATGTTCGAAATTTTTATCCAAATTAAAGGAAATGCGTTAAAATGCATAAAAAAAGGCATTAAAAAGTACTTTGAAGGAAGGAAAACCTTAAAATGCATGTTTTTTTTTCTATTCCAGTACAACTGAGCAAAAAAACGAAGGCGAGCCATAACTTAAATCAAAAATTTCCTTTAATTTTAAATTAAACATAAAATTCAGGATTTTTATTACACAAAAAATCGTACCAATCCTTGTCTATGTTCATGTCCATGATTTTACTAACAAAGAAAGTTCAAAGAAAACCAAAAGTTATTCACTTTCTTTAATATATAAATATTTTTAATGCTCATCAAAATGTTTTCCATGCAAACCATGACTAAAAACGACTAAGAAACGGTTAAATAAAGAAATAACTTTATACTAAAAATAGATTATTATCAATTCGTATCCTTTTACCATTATTAATAATATTAAATATTAAAATAGCTAAACATTTATTCGTGTTTCATTTTTTTTACATTCACTTTTATAAGACTTTTCATAATGCGGGCCCTTCGTTACAGTCTTGAACTTTACATTTTGTAGTAATAAATTTTATCGAATTCGTCTGAGTCGCGTTTTTATTTCATGTTATTGCTCTTGTGAATATTTAATATGAAAAAAAAGACAGATTGAACAAGCAATATTTTGTTTTTTTTTCTTCATATTCATTTTTTTGGATATTAATAGACATGTGACATGCTAAGACACTTTTTTTCATTTCATTTCATTTTTCTAGGGGTTGGTGTGTGATGGAAAACTAATAAAAATAATGAATAGAAAAAGAAATTGCTGATCGTGCAAGGTACGTGGCTCAATGTTATTTTTGTTGAGTTAAGCATGTATCAAAATGTATGTGTGAATATTCAACAGTTTGCTTTATTTTTCTTTTTTTATTCGAGGACTTTCAATAAGCTGAATGTAAGCTGATGCTTGTCATTGTATTATTCCGGTGTTTTTTGTTATGATTTGATTGTAGTGGCGTCAATCATATTTTTGGCTTGGAAAAATAACGATGATATCATAAAAAAAAACATTGTTATTTTTGTATTATTTGACAAGTATTATGATCAAATCTTTTGCGTGACATGCACTTGAAGTCCAAATATGTGGTGGTGTGGATAATGATTGATAAGCTACCGTTAAAGAGATCATTTTAATGGTCATGCGAAATTTCATGTGAATTTGAAGAGTTTTTTCTTAAATTTGAATCAAAATCATCATCTTATAGTTTTAAACGAACAATATGTGATTCTACCCTATCAAAATGAAGAATATTTCTGAAAATGTTTACACAAAAATATCAGGAATCAAAATGATGAGCTCAATATATAAATAAAAAAAAACAATCCTTGATATGATAAATCATTTTTATCTCTCTAAATAACAACAGTATCATATTGATTTTCCAATATTATTACATTAAACAATACTTTTGATGCCTTGATGTTACATGGGTAGTTTTCCTCTCAAATATTACTTTTGTATTGCAAAAACTAGGGAATACTATTTTTAACTTTTAAAAAATCCCTTAAGTGATTGCATTGAGGCCTTTTAAAGTAAAACAAAAAAAAAAACTTTACTTTTTAGACTTATTTTCAAAAAAAATAAAATAAAAATCATCAGAAAAAAATTCAACCTGGGTCCCTCAGGAAACAATTTCATATGAAATGTTTTGCTGTAACCCTAGACATTGTTTACGCTATTAAAACACTGGAAAAAGTATATTGATTGAGCAAATATAAGTCTTTTTTTTTCATAACATTTTCATATATGATGTTTTTTTTCATATTTTTTTTCATTTGAATCAAGGATATGAGTTGAAATAACACAAATAAAATGAATGATTGAGATGATATGAGAGAAGTTGATATTTTATTTATAATTATATTTTTTTTCCTATGAACATGAATCCAAAAACTTCCCTCTACGAGTTATTAACAAGCTAATTTTTATGCTATTGGTGTGTGCAATCAATGTTATCTCTTTTTTGCTGGTGTTTTTGTTTATATTTAGTTATTTTTGATGGAAATATAATAATAATAATAATAAATATTGAGCAATATTAATGAAAGGCAATCATCTAAAACACGAGCACATTGTTTAGTATCATATTTCATTTTATTATCGAAATTTAATAAATTGGAAGATAACTTTTGCTTTTACTTTTACATGAAATTTTGTTCTAATCGAATTTAAGTGTTATGGAAACGAGTAATAGAGAAAGTTATTTTTGTTGAAGTTTCTTTGAAAGTTTTTTTTTAATTCTATTTTTGAAATGAGAGCCTTCAATTCAGGTCAAAAGAAAATTTTTACATCAACAATTAACAGTTTTGTTTAAATTTTATTAAAGTAAGGAGAAAAACAGACAGATTTTTACGTTTTTTTACGATTTGCGCTTTTTCACGACCCGCCATTTGCTTAGATTTTCCATTCCATAATTTTCCTGCTAAGTCTCATTGAAATGCACGTTTCCAAATCGTTCAATGTAAATTATTTCAATTTTTTCAAATATTCTTTTCAACAAAACTTTTTTTTAATGAAATGAAGCCGATAATTAATTAAATTATTACTTTTAAAAGTGTGAATCTAAATCAATAAACAACTCATTTCATTTCAATGGTTTCGCTTAAATTCTTCATTTAATTATAACTTCGCATCAAATCACATAAAAAAAAACTCAAATAAATTTTCGGTACCAAGAAATTAAACAGAAAAAAAAATCATCAATTTAACTAATAAATTTAGACAAAACCCTCCTTTTTATCGTTTCATTTAACCTTAAAAGCAAATTCATGCATTGACACAAAATGAAATCCACTCTCCATGAACTGTCATCACTCTCAATCTGCATCAAATAATCTTTTAAAACGACGACAGACCAACAATAACCTTTTTATTTTCATTTTGTCTGCTCATTCGCTTTAAAAAGAATCATTTTTACTGTTCATGAAAAGAACAAAAAAAAAGATATAAAAATTTAGTCAATAAATAAAGTAAATAAATTAGGGAAAATTGATCTTGAAATTTATCCATTATATGATATAACGAACTAAAGTTTCTTGCCATGTAGTTTTTTTTTGTTCATTTTCTGTATTTCTTATTTGTTGTCTTGTTTGCACACTTGAAGCAAAAAAGATAAGAACAAATTTGTGTATAACAGGTATTTTCATGGTGTATTAAATTAACGATAAATGGAAAAAAAATTTATATGTTGCTTTTCATACTAAAGTGAGTGTGAATCAGAAGTTTTTTTTTGCCAAGCTGAGTTCACAACCAATTTCCTCGTGTGCTTCTTCTGAGGTCGTATCAAAGGTCCGGTCCTGTTTTGGTGAGTTGTCATCCTTGAAATTTCAAATGATCCATTGAAAAATATTAAACTTTTGTTCTACGAAAAATTTTGTATCTGCCCTAAAAACCGAAAAACAAGAATTTCAATTTTTTTCTATTCTTCAATTTAAAAGTGCAAAAATGAAAGGATTTTGTATGAAATAAGGATAATGTTTGTTCTTGAAAGTTGTAGATAATATTTTAAAGAAAAAAGTTTTTATTTAGCGTTTTACATGTTTTCTTACAAAAAAATCGAGTTTTCGTCAAAAAAAACTGAAAAATAAGCTAAAAGCGTAAATTTTTGTTTTTTTAATAAAATTGTGTGTTTTCGTTGTATTTTGACAAAAAATCGAATTTTTTGTATGAAAACATGTAAAATGGTAAATAAAAACTTTTTTCTTCAAACTATTATCTACAACTTTCAAGAACAAACATTATACTTATTTCATACAAAACCCTGTCGTTTTTGCACTTTTAAATTGAAGAATGAAAAAAAAATTTGAATCCCTTGTTTTTCGGTTTTTAGGGCAGATGCAAAAATTTTTAGTAGAAAAAAAGTTTCATATTTTTTGATGCACCATAGGCCTGTCTAGTCAAATTGAAACTTGTGATTCGCTCTCACTTTAGAATGAAAAGCCACATATAAGCAAAAGGTTATTTGAGTTAGTAATTTTTACTAAAAAGAAGATTTTCTGTGTATCAATTTAATAGTAATTTGTTGATATAAAAGTATTAGATATAAAGTAACTAAAATAACATTTTTTAGTAGATAACGAGGCAAATTATTATTTAAAATGAATTTCTTCTTTTTTTTTTATTTCAATTGAATTGAGTTGAAAATAAAAGTAAACAATTATAATAAAATGAAATTAATTCAATAATAAATATTTGATCAAATTTATTTATTATTTATTTATTAAATTATTATGGGTTTTTGATACAATTTTCCTTTTTTTTTACAATTTCAATTTATTTGCATAGGTCTGTAAACGGATTATCAAATTTTTCAGAAATTCCATGGAAAAAAAAATTTCTAATCATATTCACATGATGATTTAATTTTATCATCACATTGCAAATTACTTGTGATCCATAAAAAATTTTAATATCCCTCAAACTAAAAACAATAATACACACTAATTTAAATCATAAATATTTACATTTAAAGAAAAAAAAATTATAATACAAATAAAAAACACTTTAATACCAGACACAGACTGGAAATCACAATTATTTTTATTTGTTAATAAAATTATTTATATTAACGACGTTTAGTCACATTTTTTTGTACACTTTATTTAAATACACATTATATCATTATTATTATTATTATTGTTGTTGTTATTTTTATTGTTAATACAAAACTAAGCGGAACAAACCTGTACCTTTTATATCTTATTTTTTTTGTTTGTTTGTTTTTGTTGATTTATTAATAAATATTATAAACGACAAAACATTTATTTATTTTAATTTACTTTAATGAACTAACTTTGAGTTTGCGTGTTTACTTTCAATATCAATAATATTAATTATTATTGTTATGATCATTTATACAAAAATATATATAAAAAAAATATATATTATAATCTCATTAATTTATCCAATTAATACATTGAAGATGATAAACTTAGATAACTTTTTATTATTATTATTTTTAATTTTTTTTTTTCAAAGTGATAACATTTTTTTTTTTATTATGATAAATATTATTTCATTTTATAAACATTATTTGTGTTTATTCAATTTTTTTTAAATTTAACTTTTATTATTAAAATAAATTTTTATTATCATTTAAAATAAACATTTGATAACTTTTATTTATATTATATTTTGATATAATTTTTTGTTAATATTTTATCATAGTAATAATCATAATTTTTTTTTAATTCACATTTTCCAGGACTGAATTTTCCCGATCTTATCACGACCACGTCTAGACAATAACTGAATTTGTAGTTCAATTTTTGTCTGAAATAACACAAAATCAACAATTGAAGCCCATATGATATTACAAGAATCCTACAGAACGTAGAAAAACCGACCGAATAATGTTCTGTATACAATCCATTGAATGTTGTTCTATGTGTATTTCATTTCGGTTATACTACAAAAAAAAATATAATATAAAAATAAAATGATACCAAAGTTTGATATGAGCTTTCACTTTGTATGACGACGGTGGTCTGATGAAAACTGAAGAAAATAAGATAAAATAATGAAAACATATAGCAATGCATTGTATCAAAATTTATTCTCGTTTCGTTACTTCGTATAAATAAAGATACGGGATTCGTTTAAATTGTGTATTTCGGTAGAATTTATAATAACAGAACAGAACACACACAGTACATACACACACAGGTACTTTGACTTAAATCGTTAATAAACAGAAAAAGTTTTCTTGAGACAGTAACCGTGCGTGGTTTATGATTATTCTGACATTATAAATATTCAATTCAAAGAAAAATATTTATACTGGCTTAAATCTGTGTAATAAATGTTTGAAATGAAAAAAAACAATCATAATAATAATAATAAATAAAACGATTCATAATCATGTTAGGATAAATGTATTCAATGTTATGTCAGGTAAAAAATTGTATTACGTGAATTTTTTTTATCATATCTTTCTATTCATATAAAATATATTCATTTGATTTACATTAAAGTTAAAGTTAATAATAATCATGTATGTTAATCAGATGACATATTTTAGTTCATTATTATTATAATAATAATAATAATTTATAGAATCACACACAAACACACATGTAATAATATTTACAAAACATTTATGATGACAACTTTATTTGCGTTAAGGGAGACATAAATATGAAATTATGATGATGGTCATGGTCTTTACAATACAAACAAATATTATTCATGTAAATGTGTGTATTTTTATTATAAGGTAATGTATAACACATTAAAATGAAATAAAATAAAAAAAAAATGTTATATCTAATTAGATTGAGATAAAAAAAAAAAACTGATTTGTGATTCCATGTTTTATGTTTATTCATTTTGTTACTTTGATGGGAAAAAAATTGTAATGAAAATACATAAAATGAAATAAAATTAAATAATTAAAAAAACAGTGGAAAATTTATCCTTTTATGTTGTTTATTTTATTATTATTATATTATTTGACATGTGTAAAATAATGTTTATTTAACAGTGTAAATGTAAAATACCAGACGTCTCCATTATCTGTTCAACTAACATACATAAGAGCATGTTGCGCTTAGTACATGGTTAAAATGTAAGATTTTTCTTTAAACTTCTAACTAAAAAAAAGAAATACTTACTTTTATACAAGGATAAATCCTAGAAGGAAGTTTTGCTATTAACTCAAACCATCAACCGTCAAATTCAAGAATTAAAAGTCTTCTCTTCACGGAATCTCAAATTTCCTGGATAACTTTCCTCGTATGAATTTGAGTCTGAATAAAAGTGTAGTGATTGGACGAAGTTAAATTTTCGGTTCCAGTCAACACTAGCCTGCAATTTTGCCCTTTTTTTGAACTTTGAACCGAGAACCGAGGAGTCAAAAAACGATTGTATGAGGAAAAAAAGACAGTCGAACAATTTTCCAGTTTGATCCAAAAATTAAAAGATAAAATATGAAGAATGCGATCGTTAACATTACAGTAGAGTTCTATAGTAAAAATTCGGTTTCGGTTTCGGACCATTTTCCGCACTTTCTTGAGAAATTTTGCGGCCATTTAGAAAAAGAAGGTCATTTTAGAAGTCGGCCATTTTGATTTTTACACCGACTAACGGACGGACGGTAGAAAGGCCTACAATTCAATCTTTTTGTCAACTCGATAGGAGATATACTCAAAGACGTAGAGTTTATAATGTATGCCGATGATGTTAAGATTTTCTTGCCCTTAAATGCTCCATCTGACTCTTCACTTTGACAATCGAGTCTTCAAAATTTCTCGGAATGGTGCACCAGATTAGGTTTACAATTGAATGTCGCAGAATGTAAGCTAATGTCATTCACAAGATCACCAACCCCAAGCAATAACTAATACGAGCTGAATGGCATCCCATTAGGAAGAGTGAACAACTTTATGGACCTTGGATTTTTGTTCACTAATAAATTGTCATTTGAACATCATATTAATTTTATAACAAACAAGGCCAAGTCGATGATTGGTTTTACTGGTCGTCAAATGAAGGAGTTCTCATATGTTTTTCGATCTGTGTATTATTTCTTTGTTCGTTCTAAGCTCGAATAATGCTCGGTTGTCTGGTCACCTTATCAAGCAACTTATGTGACGAATTAAGAACGAATTCGAAACAAGTTTGTGAGAGTTGCTGTTTAACGTCTCGGCTGGAAACAGGACACCCCTCTCCCACCATCATCAGCTGAGAGATGTTCCGTTGTTAGAATGCAGAAGAGCTCAAGCTTTGAAAATGTTTGGGTTTGATCATTTAACTTTTAACTGCCCCCTTCTGCTTGAACAACTTCCTCAACTGAGGAATTCAGATCAGGGGCGTCTGATCGGCTAAGGCGTAGCTGAGGTAGCTTGGCTTCAGATTTGAGCAATGAATCGAAATTTTTAACAAAATTTGAAAGACATTTTTTTTACTCATCCCGCTACCCTCACCAAAAAAAACTAGATACTCTCTTGTTTTAGTCAAGCAATTGCTGAAATGCATCATTTTTTCACATCTCACCACCTTTCATGTATTTAAAGTTTATATTAACTTTTAAAACAAATATATACACAATTTTCTTTTATTTAACTATCAAACAATCAAATAAAATGAGTACATTTTTCATATATTGCACACACAAAAAAACTGTATAAACATTGCATCATGTAAATAAAACATGCATTACCTTATACAGTTTATTGTTTTAAATGACAGTGATAAACATTCAATATAAAAAGGATAAAATTACATTCACAGACACACACATATATGTTTTTCATTATTCTATCTCTCACACCATCATCATCATTATGTATGTTTGTAAAATTTTCATCTTTTGTATCACACATTTTCATAAATAGTGAAACTTTATTCAATTATTACACTTGTGTAAGCATTTTCATACTCATATGAATATAAATAATGTTTAATGAAGATGGAATACGTTATGTCAATGATACTAATAAGATTGTATGTGTATCATGTTCAAGTTCAAAATACACACACTGACAATGTTACAAGACACAAAGTGCAATCATGAATTTTTTTTGTGTTGTTTTGGGTTTTGCAATAATAAATTTTCATGCATATGTGCCTTTATCTACTAAAGTTAAATTTATAAACTCAATAGAGAGAAAAAAGAGCAGTGCATTGCAATAGCAATTTTCATATTAAATTTGAGAATAGATAAAACTACCTGTTGAATTTTATAGTAATATGAAGATAAATTTACTTTTTGAAAGGAAAAAAAATATTATGAGGAGTTATGGAAACATAAAACTGTTGCTCAATGTCATAAATTTGAAAGAAAATATGAAATGATGTGATTTTATTTATAAAATTCATGTTAATGGATGATGGAAATGATCGTATGGGGTCAGGTCCATACATACATTGGAAGTGTCTCCTTATTGAATCCTCTTGTAATAGGATGGTAAGCATAAATAAACTAAGCTTAAAATTTTTAAGACAATATTGCTAAGAATTCATACAAAAATCATCAATTCCATGTCATAATCATGCTTATTTCGTTTTATTCAAATACAAAAAGAAGATTAATATTTAAATAAAATCAATAAAGAGGATTCAAAATGTTTATTTTTAACTTTATTGAATCACTGCATTCAAACTCAGTTGAAATGAACTCTTACAATATTGAATCATCAAAGGCGTTACATGTTTCAAAGAGCGAAATTGAATATTTATAAGAAAGAAGCGTTCTGCATATCTTATAATCTTATTACATATTCTGCTTGAATATTATTTATTCAGCTGCATGATTGATTTTTACATTGAATTTAGTGTAAACGAACCTCATCTGTTTTTGCCATGGATTTTTTATACTCTTTTAATAGAGCCTAAAATGAGTTGAATTCATTCAAAATTACAATTAAATTTAACATTTCTTAAAATTCAATTAAAGTTTAAAGTAAAAAATTAACGGATTTCATCACATGTTCCAATTCAAATCGAAAACACGTTTAGATGCCGCTCTGATCAAATTCACATTGACAGCTCAAAAGTCACGTACAGTACACAAAACACATGCACATACACATGTCTGGGTTCTTCTTCATCGTAAAATTTTTCTCTGATTCTGGATATTGTCACAAAAATAAATTTTGTGTAAATTTAACGCCTTATATAATCCAAATAAATTGCATCTAATTGTAATCCAATACGAATGCAAGAGAATCATCAGCTAACGGAATTACGAAATAATGTCGAGACATGAAGGTACACATTAAAGTGAAATTTAAAAAATATTTTTTTTTGTATAGTAAAATCAATTGTCACCTTTTCCTAAAAGCACATACATTGCACACACACATTTTTCTTGAATTTTAATTGAATGAAAAATATGTAATAACTTTCTTCCTGTGCCCTCAAATTGCCGTGTTCTAGTTTCATTTGATATTAAGTTTATTTAATGTCAAATATAATTGATACTTAAATAGAAAGTGAAAAAATATGAGAGAAAAAATCCTTTGTTGCTTGTTCTAAATTTAGCCAATTCCTCAAATTTTTTTTCTGTAATGTATCTGTGCATGCAGCAATAATGTGTATTTTATTTCGAGACAAGTAAAATAAAAATAAATAAGTGTTGCATTGAACTTTCTACAATTATTAATTTAAATTTTTATGTTAAATTCTCTTTAAAAGGCGTTAGCTGTGACTCATGTTTGAAAAGTAACTTCCGAGGAAGACGATACAAATGTTTGATTTGTTATGACTACGATTTGTGTGCAACTTGCTATGAAGAAGGGGCTACAAGTACACGGCATTCAGCAGATCATCCAATGCAATGCATCATAACAAGGGCTGATTTTGAGCTTTATTATGGAGGTGAAAATATTTCGCCCGACCAACCACAGAGCTTTACTTGTCCATATTGTGGGAAAATGGGATGGACCGAAACGACGTTATTGGAACATGTGACAGCTGAACATCAAGATACAGGATTGGAAGTCGTTTGTCCGATATGTGCCGCATTGCCTGGTGGCGATCCAAATTTGGTGACAGATGATTTTGCAAGTCATTTAACCTTAGAACATCGAACTGGATCGAGAGATTTGATTTCATTTTTGGATGAACCATCGGCAATTCGACATGGAGGTGTCAGACGGATACCACATTCAGGACGTACATTGGGAGGTGCAAGATCGCGGAGGTCAAATATGCATTTCAGTTCTTCGGGTGGTGGATTATCAACGTTATCACCATCCGGGAGAGAAAGTGTGGATCCGATTGCGGAATTATTACAACAGCTATCAGGTGTAAGACGAGGTGCTCCTCAGCCATCACAATTGCAACAACTCCAAATGCAAATTCAACTCGAACGACAACAGGTTTCAGTAAGATTTGAAGTTTATCTTAAATTACTATTTATCATTAATAAGTTTTTTTTCAATTTCAGGCTGCTCGTCAACAATTAGAACGATTACCTAGAAGACCACATCCTTCAGGTATTTCTTCGTCAAGTGGCATGTCAAGCAATGCAAATGGAAACTCTGCACTCACACAAGCAGTTGTCAGTCTGAATAGTAACAGCCTTCGTGATATTCCTATTGCAACATCATCACCTTTGCCACTGGGAACTTCAGCAGCAGGAATTATTGCTGGAAATGCAGGTCCTTCAATGGCTTCAGTTTTAGCAGGTAGTGCAGCACAATCAAGTAGTCATGCACAATCAGCTCAATCATCTCAAAATGGTGCCACATCAACGTCAGGTCAGCCGCAAGCAAGTGGAAGTCAAACACAGCCACAAGCTGGTACAGAAAATTATGAATTTTTAATGCCTAGTATCTTTGATCCAGTGTTGACAGAAGAAGAAATGAAAGAAAAGGAACAATTCAAAGCAGATTTGTATGTTTTGACTTATTCTAATTTTTTTTAATATTATTCAATTTAATGTTTTCTTTTAGTTCCGATTACGTTAGTGAAGTAGTTTACCAAGCAATGCAGCTCAAAAATCCACTTGTTTACATGGATTACTCCAGTTCATCAGATTCCGATGAGTGTGATGAAAATTTAAGTGATAGCGATCATCCATCGCTGACACGCCAACCAATCAGAATGTTTAGGAAACATAAAAAAGTGGATAAACCACCACCTGCGCCAACAACGGCTGAAGCATCGACCCAGTCGGAACCATCTACAAGTGAAGAATTTACAACCCCATCAACAACACATCCATCAACTGAACAATCTGAAAGCACTACAAATTTCGATCTAGAAAATGTTGCAAATTTAAGTTTAGACTCGCCAGATGTACATACGGGATTGACAAACATGGGCTCGTCATCGAATCGCAAGAGTGTAGTGAATAAGTCAACAACAACGCGACCAGTGCAAAATCAGTCAGCCAAATTAGCAAAACAACAATCTGGCTCAGATGCCAGGTAGTCGTCTTGGATTCAATTTTAAAAGTCAAAATTTATTTATATAAAAAAACGTACTTTTTCAGATCCGTCTGATATTGCATGAAAAATATTATTTAATAAAATGAAAAGTAACGTAACCATAAGTAAAATGCAATATTACAATATTTTAGAAACTCACACAAATTAAATTTTACCAATCATCATTAAATTAATCAAAATTATTCAATTACGAAAGTAAAACAAAAAATATCAGTTTGAAAAGGAATCTAAGTAGAAATTCAATTAAATTAAAAATAATTGAAAAATTTAGTTTTTTGAATATTAAGATAGAAATGCAAATGAAAAAAAATTAATGACGAACCGCGAATCCATTGATTGTGATAGTCATATCTTATAAATATAAAGAAAAAAAATTAATGTAAATGTAAATTAGTTACAGCTGCTATTAATTTAAATATTTTGTAACTTAACTTTATTTGAATTGAATTGATTAACTAACAATGAAAATTTAATTACAAAAATATAAGTGTGCTTATATGTCTCAATCCTTATAATCATCATCCAACTGATTTCCCATTAAACACGTGTCTCATTAATTCAAAATGAAATTTCTTGAGATTGAACTGAACCTTATAATTGTGGGTTATTTATTTATGAAAATTTATGATACAAAACACAAATCATATGAATATAAAAATTAGACTTAAAACGAAAAACTAAAGATTTAAAAATTAAAATAATAAAGGAGATTAATTCTTTAAAAAAATAAATTGGATTTTCTTAATGGCACTCTTCAGAGCCTCAAAACTCACATATAAGTCCTAAAAGGCTAAAAAAAATGTAGAACGGGATCGTGAAGGAGGTAAACATTTTTGACAACTTCGCCATTTTGGGAATCTCCGCCGTTTTGAAAATTTCTTCCATTTTGAATTCGGCCATGTTGGAAAATTCAGCCACCAGTTTTTTTCGATCTTTTTTGTCATTGGTGACTTTTTTGATATTGGACACTTTTTCGTCATTCAGGCCTTTTTAAATGACTAGCAACTTTTTAAATTTTAGAAGTCTTTGACACAAACGGGCAGACAGTATAACCGCTCACAAATTCGCATTTTTTTCCAAATCGACAGAAATGATCTGAAAATGTAAGAAGCCAATAAATATTGATAATTTTGGAATCAAGTTAAAAAAAATTTAGATTTTAAGCATTTTTGCCTATCTCAGCTTAAATAAAAATGAAATTGTAAGGAAAATGTTATCTAACGGTCATTTCATAAAATCCAAAAAAAAAATACAATTCACAATCATATGTTTTTCGAACGAATCTCTTTCATCTGTCATGTTCAAAAAAATCCTAACCGCTCAAAATTTCACACACAACACAGAAAACTATACACATAAAGAAGTGCTTTTTTCTTCATCTTGCATCGCGCATACAATTTATTATTAATTTTGTGAATTTTATTAAGTAAATATATTTCGTAAAACCAATTTTTTATTGAAATATTAGCCACAAGTGACTGGTGTATGATAATATCGAGAGAATTTAACGTTTTGAATTAGTGGAAAAGTGTAGAATTTGTTTAAAGTAAACTTTGATTTTGTTGGTTGAAAAAATGAGTGCTCGTCCGGCCACAGATAGCAATAAAGAAACAGATATTCCTGAAAGGTTATATGATGCCAATTCCAATACAACCTATAAACGAAAAAGGTTCTTCGGAAAGGTAAGTTTTAATTCATGAAAACTCTTAGTAAAACTGGGGATTGATTGCAAAGAAAATGATGATGAAAGGAATGTGCCGATTAAAATGACGGTTAATTTAACTCCCATACATCAATCGTACATGAGTTGTGTGTTGATATATGTGTGTTTATACATTCATATTCTTTTTTTTATTATTTTAATTCAAACGGACTTTATTGAATTCCAAATCAATCATAAGCGATATCAATTAATAGATGATAAAATAATGAGATCGCTTCAATTTGATTTCAATTGGGTTTAAAACCTGTTTTAGTTTTTTTCTTCTGTGTATTCTATTTTGAACAACTTCCGATCCTCAATTATGTTTCTAATTCGATAACATTTTCTGTCTTCTTTTTCTTTCGATATTCGTTGTTATATGTCCTTTGTCTGGTTTACGCACTCAAACACACACACACACACATGTGCTTGGAGTTATGTTGCATTCTTTTCTTCGTTATTTTCATTCATTTACGCTTATTCTTTGCCTCAACATATATCGGGTTATTGTCCCTGGTTTAAATGTTGATTACCGTTTAACTTGATATTTAAATATTATTTTGATCTCTAACTCTAGGGTGGATTTGCAAAATGCTACGAAATCGTGGATGTGATGACAAATCGAACTTATGCTGGAAAAATCGTTTCAAAAAAATTGATGATCAAACACAATCAAAAGGAGAAAATGACTCAAGAGATTGAAATTCACAGATCCCTCAATCATAAAAACATTGTTGGCTTCCATAGTTTCTTCGACGATCCATACAATGTTTATATTGTGTTGGAACTTTGCAAATCCCGATCTATGATGGAATTGCATAAACGTCGAAAGATCATTACAGATTATGAGTGTCGTTATTACATGTTCCAAGTGATATCTGGTGTAAAATATCTTCATGATAATCGTATTATTCATCGTGATTTGAAATTAGGCAATTTATTTTTGAATGATGAGTTACATGTAAAAATTGGTGATTTTGGATTGGCAACAAAAATCGAGTATGAGGGAGAACGAAAGAAGACTTTGTGTGGTACTCCAAATTACATTGCACCTGAAATCTTGTTGAAAAAAGGACATTCATATGAAGTTGATATTTGGTCAATTGGATGTGTTATGTACACACTGCTGATTGGAACTCCGCCATTTGAGACGAAGAGTCTTAAAGACACTTATAGCAAAATTCGTAAATGTGACTATCGAATGCCCACAAATTTACGTAAAACTGCGGCAGATATGATAATTGATATGTTGCAATCTGATCCAAATAAACGTCCTAGTATTGGAAAATTATTAAATTATGATTATTTGAAAAATGGTG
This sequence comes from Culicoides sonorensis, assembly GCA_900002565.1. Taxonomy (NCBI): domain Eukaryota; kingdom Metazoa; phylum Arthropoda; class Insecta; order Diptera; family Ceratopogonidae; genus Culicoides; species Culicoides sonorensis. The sequence goes on from LN483553.1 coordinate 230,808, forward strand.
GATACATTCCAGCAAGTTTACCAGCCTCGTGTCTTACAATGGCACCACGTGCCGATCAATTTGAAAATGGTGGTCGCAAGCCATTGCAAGAAATGAATGGAATCCCAATGGATGAATCACGATATGAATCTTCCTTCTTGAAAAATAATTTACATGATCCTATCACGGCGTCGGGACAAGTTGCCAAATCTTCAGACCAGTATCGTATCGATGTAGAAAATTTGTATGCACAATTATCGAAATTGATTGCTGCTAAGGTAAAATTTAACACAATTTTTTTGTAATTAAATTTCAATTATTTCATTTTAACAGCCAGCACGATTACAACAAAATCTTGGAGATGACTACACTGATCCAGCTCAAACACCATTATTCTGGGTATCGAAATGGGTTGATTACAGTGATAAATATGGATTTGGATATCAGTTGTGCGATGAAGGAATGGGTGTAATGTTCAATGATACAACTAAATTAATTATGCTTGCCAATGGAGTGTAAGTTCAATTATTCTCTCATCATCATTTTGAATTTTAACACAATTTTCTATTTTTTTTACAGTAACGTTCATTTCATAGATAAAGATGGACACGAACAATACATGACAGTTGATGCATATCCACCGAACATGGAAAAGAAAATGAAACTTTTATCCTATTTTAAGCGTTACATGACCGAGCATTTAGTCAAAGCCGGTGCAAATAATGTACAAAATGAAGGTGACACAATTTCACGTATTCCTCATCTTCATACCTGGTTCCGAACAATGTGTGCTGTTGTCATGCATCTCACTAACGGCACTGTTCAACTCAATTTCTCAGATCACATGAAAATCATTCTGTGTCCACTTATGAATGCCGTTACTTATATGGATAGTGAAAAGAATTTCCGTACCTATAGATTCCAAACAATTATGCAACATGGATGTAGTAACGATTTATACCAGAAAATTCGTTATGCCCATGAAAAAATCAAAAAACTATTAGAAAAATTAGAATGAACGTTCAGATTAAAACAAAAGCAAAAAAAAAAAATGATTTTCATGACATGCATAATCGCAAATGGTTTTTTTAAAAATATTTTTATTAAATACAATTTCAAATAGGCAATCGCCTGATAATCAATATGAAAAGTAAAGATTATGATGATTCCAATCACAATTTTCTTTTGGTTAACAATTTTACAAAACAAAAAATAAGTTTTAAATGAAAAATAACTGAAAAGAAGTACAATTGAACATTAAATGACTTATAAAAAAATACAAAAGCCCGATTAAATGAAAACGTAAACTGATAATTTAGATCTTAGATATTAAAATTAAAATAAAATACGCCTCATTTATGTACAATGTTTAGATTTATATGTATGTTAAATTAAATTAGTCTCTGTACATTTTTTTTTTTTTGATAAAATAATAAATAATATTCACAATTTTTTGTATTAACTCAATTTAATTTTATTTAAATTTCATCAATTTCTCCTTGAATTTCATTTCATTTCATTTAAAACTCATTTCATTTCTTGATTCAATTAAAATTCCTGTTATAATAAATTTCATGGACGGACCCCAAAATCCTCTGAAAATTCCATTTTATCCAGCTTTCAGTCTAGAAAGACGTAACGATGGTCTTAACGTGTTTTGGTTTGAACGTGGCTTTTCCCAAGTCACATATGGACCTCAGCCCGAACGTGGTCGAAATGCATGTGTCCTAATTGTTCTGTTAACGGCGTCGAAAATTGCCCTGAAAAAGAATTTGAAAATTGTTAAAATGAATGAATTGAATCCACATTTGATTCAATGTTTTGCTGAAGGAATTTTACAAGGCATTCATGAGTATTCACAGTTAAAGGAAAGAAATAATTTATCAACTAGTATGAATTTGACGATACCTGAAGCATATAAGGGGTTAAAGGGAAAGGTGGTGAATATTCATGAATGGGTAAAATTTTCATTCAAATTTTGCTTATTTTTTTTAAATTAGTTTTCCAAATCAAACAGAAATCATATCTGTATGCGGTGAAAATGGAGGAAAATCTACATAATTTAATATTAGAAGGACTTCACGCGTGGCGTCATAAGAGCTTGGCGAGGAAACATCTCCTCTTTGTCATATTGATTGCTGACTCGCGTGCTGTCCTGAATGTGATTGATGAAATTGAAGATACAGTAAGCATTCAATTATATTTTGATCAAATTTCAATTTTACTTTAATTTAGATAACATTTTTCGATTCCCATCCTCATGCTTCGACCCATGGAGCTTGCATTGCAAGTGCTGATCTCGCAGATATCAAACCGTACTGTAAATGGATTTGCAGACTATTCCGTGATCTGTACAATTCCAGTCCAACCTGTTTTGAGCTCTCATTTTTTCAAGTTAAACAACGATGAATTAATTTCATTCAAAATAAAATTTATATTAAAGTTCAACGGTCTTTTAATTCAAATCACGTGTTAGTCTGAATTTTGATCATCAGATGACAGTTTAAGCAAATACACGGCCCGGATCAGAAAATTTAATGTAAATTCGTCGTATTTTTCATTAAATTTTCTTAAATTACGATTATTTTCTGGACCTGAAAGTGTATTAAAGTTAAATTTACATTAAAAGACATTCAATTTTTGCATTTACCTTGAGAATTAAATAAAATCACGTAAGTATTATGAAATTAACTTAAATCCAAGTTCAACAAAGCATGTTTTGGTAGTAAAAGTGATCAATTTTATTTTTAATTTCAATTTCAGACTCAGAAATGGAAGAATACGCGAGAGAACCATGTCCATACCGGATTGTAGATGATTGTGGTGGTGCCTTTGCAATGGGCTGCATTGGAGGCGGAGTGTTTCAAGCAATCAAGGGATTTCGTAATGCACCTTCTGGTTTCGGTAGACGAATGGTAAAATTAAATCAAGTCACGTTGTGAAAACATTCCTTTAAATTTTCTTTACATAGCTTGGCAGTTTAACGGCAATCAAAGCCCGAGCTCCAATAATTGGTGGAAATTTCGCTGTCTGGGGTGGCATGTTCAGTACAATCGACTGTACCTTAGTTCACTTGCGCAAAAAGGAAGATCCATGGAATTCGATTATTAGTGGGGCAGCAACAGGAGGTATTTTGGCAGCGAGAAATGGAGTTGGAATGATGGCTGGCAGTGCGTTAGTCGGAGGAGTTTTATTGGCATTAATTGAAGGTGTTGGAATTTTATTCACAAGATTGTCAGCAGATCAATTTAGAAATCCAGCACCTCCAAATGATCCATCGGCTGTGTTAGATGACCCTTCAGTTGCATCAAGTTCCGGGAGTTTTCAGTAGGATTTTAAAGTAGTAGAGATATGTGGCATTTATACAAAAAAAGAAATATTAAGGAATTATTTTAATAAAAAAAATAAAATGATGAAGAATTTATCATATTTTCACATATTTTTTGTAGTTTTTCTTTAATTTAATCACTCCTGTGTCTCTAATAATAATTTTAATAATATTTTAAATTTTACAATGAACATGAAAATGTTTACCTCTAAAATGGTTATAATTTGATATTAAATTTATATACAAGTTCTGAACTCTGATATTTTTTTCCTTTAATTTGTCTTTAAAAATATTATTTCTTTATTTATTTTTTTTTTTACTAATGTATAAATTTACATATGCTGCAAATTTGCCTTTGCCTTGAATTTCATTGCTTTGTAACAAGATTTTCACTTAAGTTTTATTGTTTGTGGTGAGAAATTACAGAGAGAAAATCATTTTAAAACTGATTAGACTAATTAAAATTCATTTTAAATTAAGAAAATAAATTTAAAAGAATATATTCTAGATTGAAAAATTTCAATAAGAGCATTGAACGTAGAGAAAGCTTGAGTGACGAAGTCTAAAATCATGTTTTTTTTTAACCGTAGTACATATTCGGATAATGTGAGTGGCTAAATTGTGCTGGTCCTTCTTTAGGATCTGTCGGTCGGGTATTCCAGGCATATTGTTGTTTACACCAATCAACAAAATCATCAATCAAAACTGGCCAAGCTCCTTCGGCATCATAATTTGTCATATGATCATCAATGTGCTGAGCAAAATCCAACAATAAATTCCATGTATCTTTTGGAATAGATCTTTTGTGATTTTCCTGTAATTTAAATTTATTTAGAATTTGAAATTAAATTTCATGAATTTTACTTACAGTTAAAAATCGACACCAATCTTCGAGAAATTTGAATCGATCAGCTAAGACAATACGCCAATAAGCAATTGCCATTTCCAAATCGAGTCCCTTTTGACCCTGTTCCTTTGCATAGTTAAATGTGAAATGATAAAAATCCTTGAATTTTGCCTGATCTTTCAACTCATTATCTAATATATGTAATTTTTCCTTTAGCTTTTCTATGCTATCTACGCCTAATTCTTGAAATCCCCGAATAAATTCCTCATGACTGAACTCACATTGCGCTTCAGCTCGGAATTTCCAAGCAATTATCAAAACTAATCTCGATTCAGGTGAAAGTTCCAAATCTCGAAGAAATTTCATCACACCATCTGCATTTATTTTGCCATGATCAGCTGGATCACGATATCTCGTATATAATTGTTCCACCTTCCTTTTGTCCAATTCTCTGTAATATATGTCTGGATTTTGGAAATAATTATCACAAGCGATCTCTAATTTCCAATCATTATTGGAGAGGCAATAGATTGCTGTCTGTTCTCCCGTATTTGTAAGTTGGATAAACTTTTTCACTTTATCTTTTTGATTTACCTTCAACTTGTTCTGTAAAAGAAAATGCATTGAAAAAAATCGATTTTACAAATATTGAAGCAACAAAGAGATACAAAAAAAAAAATTAAACAACATATACATCGAAACCCAGAAATAATATCAAAAAAAAAATTTGGCAATGTTTGAGTCAGATGTTAAATTTGCTATGTAAGCTATAGTTCATACGATTTTGTACATATACAGGGTACTATTTTCAAGGAGAAAGGTTTGAGTGAAAATAAAAAAAATAATTTCGCAGTAGTGACTCAAAAATTTTCTCTTAATTTATTTTTTAACAGTCAAGTGAAGGTTTAGGATATATTTTTTAAGTTTCTTTAGGTAAACAGGATAAAACTTACCATTTTGTAGTTTTATTTTCCAAAATACATCAATTTTATTGGGTGGTTTATAGTGAAAATAACAAAAATTACAGAGTGTGTTTGGTTTGGACTTGGAAAAGTGTGTTGTGACGTTTAAGTGACAGTACGAGTGAACTTGAGCATGAACAAAACTTTCAAATCTATGACAGAAACCGTTGGGTTTGGGTTTTCCTGAATTTAGGCATAAAAAACTCTGAATCGTTCAAAAATGACCAATAAAATAATGAAATTTTGTTTCAAATTTAAATTCAATATAAAAATTTATTTTTGTCATAAAAAAGGAGCGGTCAGTCAAATGCCCTAAAAATCAGGAAAAATGTTATCAGCTTGTAGTCATGAGCTCATGTCAGCACTGGCAATAGTTTGGATGGGGTGATCCTTGTTACTCGGGCTATCATTTAAGAGATTTTTATAATTTTCCTTAATTTTTATGTATTTTTATTTTCAAATTTCAATTAAAACGGGAAAAGTAACGGTCATTTTCAGTGTTTAAAATCTCCCACTTCGCAAAATTCATGGTTGCGTTTCAATTTAAATGTTGAATGTTCAGTAGTTTTGTTCCTCACTTCAAACTGGGTAAAAAATTTAATCGCGAAAATGACTTTTTGATAGAGCGAAGAAATTTTATTCTAATTTTAAAATTAATTTCATACAGGATACTCGCAGAAATTAAAACAAATAAGTAGTTTGTATCGTAATTGATAGTGTAACGGACTAAATTGTGATAAGAGCATGTAAATTTAGAGAAGGATAAACAATCAGCGATTAAAAAACATTTTTTTACACCAAAAACCTTAGAAAAAAAAAATTCGTAAAAAAAAAGCTATAATTTGATACAAATATTTCCCAAGGCAAATATCATCAACTCAAGTGTTTTTTCAGTTTGAGGAAAAGTGAAAATTAATTTTAAAAATCACCTCAAATAAATCGAATAATTGTTCAAGTGAAAGCAAATTACCTTGAAGAGTTTTTTTACATGGTTTTTATTATAAATGTTTGAGAGAATTTCACAAAAAAATTCCTTTACATTAAAAATAGCAAAAAATTAAAAATATTGTTACACAGATGCATATAATAGTGTTGTGTTTCCTGTATAATAAATAATCGTCATAATAATAATTATTTTTTGTAATGAACGAGCAATTTTTAAGCAGAATATAAAAATTTATCATCATTAAATAGGGGATTTCACTCCTATTCCGTCATTTTGCTATGAATTTGCTGTGAAGCATGGTGATGAGATTAAAAGTTAATTGAATCAAGCCAAGTGGAGAGCTTCTGCTATATATTTTGCGTATTTTCTCATCATCACAAAGATATTCTACAAAAAAAAATATTAAATTGAGTGGTGTTGTTTTTTTTTTTAAATAACAAATACAAAAAAAATTATAAATAAACAAAAGTTCAATGTTCAAATTAATTAAAAAACATTAAAAATTCACAACAAAGATGAAGCATCTGCTAGAATTGAGTCTCATTATAAGCAGCTGCTACGTTGGAATGGTGTTCTCCTTGCCAGTTAAATCATTTATTATAGGTAATTCTGTTTTTTGCATTATGTTTTGATGTGCATTTCATTTCATTTCATTCCACTTTTATTGTACTATTAAAATAAAAAAATACAATTTTATATATTTTTCATGTACACATTCGTTGCAACGGTATGTGATTTGTGAATTGTATGAATGAAGTGAGTCATTGAATCAATAATTTTTCCTCCTTTTTGTCTACTTTTTGTGTGTGTGAGTGTGTACTATTGCGATATTCGTTTAAATAACCGTATGTTTCATAAAAAGAGGTGTTGTTTGCCTTAAAATACCTTCACATTACATTATTTTGCATTTGATCTGTTGACTTTATAAATGAAAAACATTTCAAATAAAAAAAAAATTCCAAAGATAGTTGCGGTTACTTCTCCTACACATGCTAGAATCTCCTTGTTAATTTTATTTTTATGATTCGATATTATTTCATTACATTTTTTATGAAAATTGATTATTACACTGCAAGTTGAAGACATTCCGAAGTCTTTATCATGCTGGTAACTGGATGATTTGAGAGTCATTTTCATCTTACAGTGTATAGAGGACCTAAATTTGGGTTATGAATGTATTTTATTTTCTTATCAATTAATATTGAAAAAAAATATTTCATTCATTAACAAACATTTGCGTAAAACTCACGTTTATCACGTATAACGAGTACATTTTAACATGGCTTTGTCACGATCTTTCATTTTTGATTAAATTCAAATTAATTTCACTTTTAACGACTGATTGCACAATTCATCTACATTTCAAATGAGTGTTCGAGATTAAAATTCATTGATTTTATATTAAAATTTTTTAAGTGGGGTCCTTACATCACCAAAGGTCCCACCTCAGTCTGTATCATAGCCCCTAAAGCTAATTTGATGTACTCAACATACTTGACCCATCCTAGTCACCCACAACTCAAATCAACTGGACTTGAATATTCATGATGTTACTAAATATAAATAATAAAGAAAAAAAATAACAAAATGTTTTTGTATCATGCAATCAACACAAAAATTAAAATAAATATCATAATCATATTGTTATGCTTATAACTGATATAATAATACCTGCTGACACCATCTCACTTACAAGTAAAAAATATAAATTTATATAAATTAAAATTAATTTGCAAAAGGATGATTATAAAAAAAAATTTACTTATCCAGACTAACTCAGATAAGATCGAGTTACTGTAATAGAAGTAAATTTATTTTTTTTTATTGAAGTAAGCGAATAAATAAATAATAATAATAAAAAACGTTGTTTCATATCAACCGTTGTTATCAAATAACGCACATTAAACATTTTTATATCTGTACTTTTTTTGTGAATGAACTAAATATTGAATTATCGTGAATTGATTTGTTTTTTTTTATGGTTCAAGCATTTTTTTATGTATGATTTTTTTTATTAACCCATTAAGGCAAACACCCAAAAAAATTGTTTTCGATAATTTTTCTAAAAAAATCTCTCGACCATCCATTTTACATCCTTTTCAGACAATGCATGTCAATTTTTATTAAATGGCATTTTCATGGTTTGAAGTTACTTTTCTAAAATATTGAGTTTGTATCATTAAAATTCAAAAATTAAGTTTTTAAAGCGATAATTCTGTACGTAACTCTATAGGAATCATACGTATTTTTATAAGCTATGTCTGTAAAATTTTTAAACTACAATTTTTGATCGATTATCATCCACCATCTCCACCCAATTTTCCATCAGTCTCCGAAACTGAACTATACAACAAGCAACTCAAACGATCCAAATTACCAGGAATGGACAAAGTTCACAACTCCCTCTTGAAGAATTTACTCATTCAAGCACTCATTTTATTAAATTTCATCATTTGTAGCTGCCTAAAACTTGGCTACTTTCCTAATATCTGGAAAATTGCTAACGTAATACCAATTAAAAAACCCAATAAAAATGCGACAGAAATCTCAAGCTACAGGTCCATCAGCCTCCTCAGTAGTATGTCAAAGCTACTAGAAAGAGTGATATTAGCAAGAATCAATTTACATCTTGAAAAAGCCAACATCATACCTGACTCACAACACGGATTCCGCCAGTTCAAATCAACCACTCGCCCACTTTGTAGAGTCACCTATCATCTAAAATCCCGTATCACTCCAAAAGTCATTAGTGGTCTTTGCAAATTATTCTTTTGAGTCTTTCAAAAATAATTTTTATAAAAACTTTCTTTACCCTCGGTTTAGTAACAATTTTTTACCCTTACTATTAGCCACGGGGCAGAAATTGATCAATAAATGCAAAAAAAAAATCAGCCATGCTCCATCAGACGGTTAATTTGCTAATATTACCATTTTGACCCATGTAAGACCCAAATTTGACTTTAAATACTCCACATCAATGTTGCCCTGTTTATTCAAAACATCGTTGCCATACATAATTTTTGTGGTTTTCAATAAAATTTTTTAGCTGTTATACAGAAGTTCAGTGTGTCATATAAAATCATAGAGACTCATGAATACAGAATTGTTGTCCCCGTACAAAGAAAATTCATAAAAATCTTAAAAAAAACCAAAAAATTTCAATAAATATCAAGAAGGCTCATAATTCATCTTGCAAAAATAAATCATTGGCATTTAATGGGTTAAATTTGTTTTTTTTCATTCAAACTTAGTATTTACTTGTTTGAATTAGGTTTAGGTAGGAAAACTTTTTTTTCATTGATTCAAAACAAATTTCAAAGCATTCAATGATTCTCTTTATTCTCATTAATTGTATGCCATTTGAAATGATTTGGCTCATAAACGAATTGCTTTTTGATGTCACTTTAGTGTAACTTAAATTACCATAAATTTTTAATTAAAATTCAAGCGATTCAGGGATAGTTACTGTCCAAAGGGTGTCATTTATACAATTTTTATCTGACTTAAGTTGAATTCCATAAAAAGTTTTGTGTTAAAATGTCATGAATTTTTAATTTTATTCCAAATATGTTTTGAAATCTCTATGGGATACAATTTTTTGACCTTTTACTGTGAATTTAAATGAATCATTACAGTATAAAGTATTAGTTTGAAAGTTCTTCCATTCATTTAAACGGAAGTTGCATTTTATTCTATTTCATTCCATTTCAGTCTCAATTCGAAAAGTTTTGCTTCGTTATCAGCATTAAGGGGATATGTCATTAACTTTTTATCTTCAAAGTAGCATGTTATTCATCAGAGTATATTTAGATCGACATGTAACCTTGAAATAGTTTGTTATTAAAGTGTAATATCAAGAAATTGATCTACTAAAGTAAAACCGCAAAAGTTGTGTGTTGCAATGAGAATATTATTAACTTGATTTTGATGAGAATTTCATTTAATTTTAACTTCAAGCTATAATTTCTTTAATCCAATTTTTTAATTTTTTTATTTAATTTAATTTCAGCTGAACGTAGTGTCGTCGTTCTTGGACTCATATCATGTATAAGTATTGGCGCCTTAGTAGGTGCATGCCTGTTTTGTAAACGAAGGAAACGCAAATTTGAGGTGAGTCTACCTGTAGCTTGATTCAATATAGAAATATATTGATGGAAAACCATCCCATAATTTAATATCCTGTCTGAATTTTAATGTTACATTGACCTAAATTTTATTATACATTGAAACTTATACTTTCCCTCTTTTCTTTTTCTATGCTGTCCTAAATTCGAAAAACCAAAAAAAAATTAATATTGAATAGCTTAACAATGTAAAGGACATAGAGGTGAATTTTATTCTTAAATTTCATTAACAACTCATTTTAATTAGAAACTAGTGTCAATATTTGACTTGTATCATGCTTGATTTTCATTACAATTTTTATTTTCATATCGCAGAAATTTGAGAATGAATCACATTCACCTACGGAACAGACTGCCGTAGTTCCTAACACATCATATCCCATTTTCCGTGCACTCAATACATCATCACCTGAAATTAGTAGAGTTCAACCAGCAGTTATTGTGGCCCAAACGCCAACTAATGTACGTAATTAATGCTATTTTTAGTTTCCTAGTCTCACTCTCTATAGTTGCGCTTGTATGATAATAAAATGTATGCTAATCACGTAACTATATTGAGTACCTTCTTATATACTAGACTAGATTTAATTATCATGATGCCAAAAAGAAAAAAATAAAATATGTTTATCTAATTTAAACTCTAATACTATTTCTCTGTTATTCTAATTATTTTAGCGCTCTAGTGACAATCTATTAGACAGCAATAACGGTGACAATGATAATAATAATGGGATTATATCACAAGCTGATATGGAAAATATTGAAAATAATAATGCCATTGATTATATACCGGCTATTGCAGTACATCAGCTACGTCAACATCACAGTCATGGCACCGAGTTGATATTAGAAAATGAAATGCGATTGACATCGTCAACGGCTCCACCAATTCAACAACAAATATCTTTTGATTGTCAATCGCCACCCGAACAATTAACATCACAAAATATAACAATAAGTGGTACAGACACAAATTTAATGCAACCAAATACAACTGAAACGTCACCCGAAGAATGTTCATTAACGTCTGTTTCCATTTTAATGCCAACTGATGAGAATCTCATTGATACATTCGATGATCTTAACTTTAATCTGAAAAATAATGCGTCAAAGGAGGAAATTGAGGATTTCATGTTGCGAAATAAAGTTGAGATTACATGTGAAAAAAATCCATTTAATAAATATTTGATTAAACATCAAATTTCTGATGACACCACATCAGTGTCGAGTCTCACAAGTGGTTCAAGTCCCGAAATTAACAGTGTTGAGGAAGCTTTAAGAGCATTAGATTTTGCACTTGAAGGTGAAGATGTCTCACCTGAAGAACCACCAAATTGTGTGGATTACAGTCCAGATGAACTCCTCAATGTGATTGTTCAAGAAATTAAAAACGAATGTCTTGAAGTTTCAAATCAAGTTGATGCCGCATTCAACAAAGAACTTGTAAGAACTGAAGCTCAACACTTAGTGGATGACGTTCTTGGTAAAGCTCAACAATTATATGAAGTATTAACGTCACACAAAACCATGGACGTTCCATTACAAACAGAGACTACACCAGAAACTGAACAAAAAAACGAATTTAAATTTCCGAAACCAGTATCAACAGCTCCAGTACTCAAATCTCAACTTACAATTGAAAATGACGATGATCCATTTGCATCTTTTTCTAGTCAGATACTTGACTGTACAAGTACCCCTGCAATTGGTAAGAAAACATCGCATCGTGATGGTCAAGGTGATTCAAATCCAGTGGTGCAAAAACTGAATTTTGGCGATGAAAGTTCTCCCAATGACTGTACATTTGATATTTCAAAGCAACAACAACAAGAGATAATCGCAAATGCAACATTTGAAGTGCCAAAGAAGCAAGATAGTCCTCCATTGATTAAGGTTGATAAAGATACTGATGCAAATTCAGATGAATTGCTGCCCACAATTACGCCTGTTAATACGCCAAATGAGTTAAATTTCCCCACAGAAACATGGAATAAAATTGTAGCAAAAAATCTTATGAAAAACTTGCCGGCTGATGCTGATCTTGATTTAGTGCCTACCAATATGGGTTTTGACAGGACTTTTGATAAAACATTTGATAAAACTTTCGATAAAGCAGAAAACCAAGAATTACTTTTAAATGAATGTACTGACACAGTTGGTGGTGGCTGGTTCCTTCATCCACAAATACCAAAGTATAATGATCTCGAAATAGCACAAAATAATGACACATTTGATGCAGCAACTGACGAAAATGAAAATGATGGTGATATTCGTGATAAGAGTATTGAAGCATTGAGACTTCATTTAGCTGCTACTTTAGGACTTGGAGGTCCTAGTTTTGCAAATTCTGGTGCAGTACAAGAACATTCGGATGACGATGATGATTTGAGTGGACCGATTGAAAGGTAAAAAAATTACAAATATTCATTTTGAAAAATTTAATTGCAATCGTTTGTTTTTGTTTCAGAACCAGTGATCAATTTGGCATCAAATACGGTGACGTTGAGGAAGCAACAAATATTCCAGTTGAAGTTGCTCCAATCATAAATAAAACGGAAATCGTCCTTAATTACAACAAACGTAGTCTTTCTCCAATTATGGAAGAAAACGAAGATGAGAGTACATGCAAAACATTTGTATGTAACAATGAAACTCAACGTCTTGATAGTACAAGTACCGGCCTCATCGAATCTGAAGCAATTATGGGAGTCACAAAGACATTGATGGCTTCAAATGATACATTGTACAATTTTGAGGATCCGTTGAATGATGAAAATATATTTTCACCACGGGCGCAGTCCCAAAACGAGATGCGATCAAATATGGATCTTAATGATGTGCCATTTGCCATTAAATATCCACTTGAGCCACTTCCATTGAATGTTGAAAGTAATTTATTTCAATCGATAGACTTAGATAAGACACCAACCGGTCCACAAAGACCATTTGATCTTCCACTACAACTTGATCGAATGGAAGTCAATGATGTTTTATCGCCAGATCAAGAACCAGATTTGACATACACAGTAGATGAAAAGACTTGTGTTACAGTGAAGCATAACAGCATGAAATTGAGTAGAGGTGAGAATGATGAAGAACGTATTTCGGAAATTTCTGAACCTGATCTCGTTTCGACTTCATCAGCACATGATAAATTCCAAAAAACCGAAGATGATGATGATTTGACATCGATTGAGGAAGATCTACCCGAAGAAATGTATCGTCCATGTGAAAATGTTGCTGAAACTGTCATTCTTCCAGATGAATCTGACACATCGTCCTCGTCAGACTCATGTCCGTCAACTAGCTCAGATACAACACCAAAACAACATGAAAGCCAATTAGTGTCAGATGACGTTAATAAAAAAGATGATGAACCACCAACACAATCATCGTCTGATACACAAGCCATCATTGTCGATAGTAGTCAGTCAAATAGTAGTTTCGGATCAAATAATCATTCACCTTCAAATTTCCAGCCATACCAAAATGAAAACATCAATTTCCTTAACAATGAGATCAAGTATTCGTCTGACACTAAAATGAAATCTCAACAACAACAAAATACCAGTGTAAATTCTTCGACAGTTATTGTTAAAACTATTTCAAAAGCAATGGTCACTGCTGACATTAATAATGGGAATGGTGCCAACGACAGTGATTATTGGAATATTTGTGACAAAATCAATCAAGAAAATACAACAACAACAACAACAAGTGCTGTTACCGTTAATAATAAGGAAAAAGTGAGCAAATGATTTTTTCATTCAATTTTCTTTTTTTTTTTTGTTTAAAAAAAATGTAAAATTTAAAAACAACACACTTTTAATGACACACATTGTACAGTTAACTTTTTTTTGTATTTAATTAATCATCATATTAATGTAAATTTTGCTTTAAACCAATTTTTGTGTATATAATTTAAATTATTATTAAAAAGATACTTTTAAATGTATGATTTCATGCTTTTGTTTTGCTTTTTTTTTATATGAATAATTTAAAGTGCACTCTTCACTTTTTCCTTTCAAATGCGTGTGAAGTTTGAACTAGCACGATGAAAATTTCATATAAAATGAAAATTTTTCTGTATTTTTTTCAATGTCACTTCACACTCATTTGGAAAATTAAATTATTTTAACTTTTATTGAGGGCTTCATACTCACACACACACATTAGCACCTTTTTTTAAGTTGAAAGCATTACACATCACACTTAAAACAATTTTTGCTTGGCTTTTTATCCCCCTCCTATCATAACTCACATAATTTTGCTATTGTGGTAACTTTTACCTTTCCCTTTGTGCCATGTAATTCTAGTCGACATTATCTGCCCTTGACAGCATCAATTTATTACTAAACAAACACCGTGAAAACAATTACGTTATACACGAAATTGATGTTGAGAGCATTGGTGAAGGGCCATTAATTGGCATGAGCTTATCTGGTGAAGAGGATCCATGGGTAATTATCACATCACACATCAATAGAATTTCTTTACTCATATTTTTATTATCACTATGATAATTAATGCTAATTTTAAATATTTATCACTGTTTAGGTTGCCACAGATATTCGTGTAGCTGCTCCATGTCAAGATATCATGTCAACTTCATTTCAATCTAACGAATGGGAGAGTGAGGAAGAGGATTCGAGTAATAGTAGTGAGGAGTTTATGTATATGTATGTGAGGAACAAGGAAGCTGCCGAAGTTCCCGGTATGACTGAAATTAAATTGTCAAATGGACATGAAGCGATTGTCGAAGAAAAAATGACGATTGAAGAGGAAATTAAACAAAAGATGCCAAATGAAAGTGAAGACACAAAAGTTGTTGCTAAGGAAGAGGTTTTATGGTCCCCACATCGAGATCAAATTCCTGTTATTTTGGATCCAGGTAAAAACTTAAAGCATCATTCATTTAAATTTTTTCACAATTCATTTTTATATTTACAGATAATGAGAGTAAAGCTGAAAGTGAGCCAAATTCCGATTCAGAACAAGACGAAGGGGAATTCGTACCGTCCAGTTGGGATTCCATGGCATTACCAGCACGATCTGCATTGAAATCTCCTGATAAAATTCTCGATGAAGAGGTAAAATATTTTTAATCATCTTAGCACATTTCTGTCGATTTGGAAAAAAATGCGACCATCGACATTTCCAAAATGACGAATTCTATCTTTAGACATGCGCTTGTGTTTAGCGTTCACGATCACGTTCTAATTTTTTTTATATTTTCTCTTTCATTACAGCCAAAGAAACGTCGTAGTGTCGCCTTTAAAGTACAAAGATACCATTCAGTTTATGAGTATCCAAAAGAAGTCATTGAATTATCACCGGCCTACAGTGAGCCCCAATTATGGAAACAGAGTTTCGATAATTTCATGGAAGATCAACGTCGTCAACCTCCCACACCCCAACAACCTGATGATGACCTTGATCTTGTAATAGCTGACAATATCGGTGCTAGCAATGGTTTTACCGTTTCATGTTCAACACGTCCATTTCACTGTAATCAATTCAATCACACACAATGCAATACATGGCCCGGTGATCAAAATGACTTTTCATGGTCACAAATTGAGGATTTGGAAATGCAGAATGATGTAACGGCAAATGATGATAGTAAAATGTTCCAAGGAAGTAGTTTCATTGAATGGCCTAAACACTTGACTGAAGACAGCTGTGCTGGCTCATTGGATAGCAGTGATAGACCGGATAGTGGTGTTGGCGAATCTGTTGAATTTGGAAATCCGGAATCTTTATCACTTGGAGCAATGCGACATGCAAAGGATATGCTAAAATTACCACTAAGTACGATAAATATAACACCAAATAGTATAATTGTAACAGAAACAGATGAGACCGGGCATGAAATTGATGTAATGGATCACGAAGAAATTTCGGATGACTTGAATTATGTTAAAATTACAAATACCACGACTGAACTTGAACATGACGAGGAAAAAGAAACAGTTGATAATGACACAATTTTGCCAACCCCGTCATGTACAGGCTCAATGGACTCACTTAGTTCGAGCAATTCAAGTATGAGTGGCTCCGATAATAATCGATCTTCAAAGGGACATGAAACGATCAGCACGATCCGGAGAGTTGATAAAAATAACAAAAATTCAGATTTAACTGTGTTAAATGGCGAAGCTGCAACAAAACAAAGACAATTTGATGGAAAACTGGGACGACATCTTTCAGCTCGATTGAGCGATAGTACGGACGAAGATTCAGGCATTGAAAATTTAACGCGTATTAGTAAATAAATTGAATTCAGCTTTCAGTTTTATAATTTTTGTGATATTTTCGATAATGAAAGATTTCCTTTTTTTTCTTTAAGTCTATAAATCTATTAATCTCATAATTTTAACAATGTAGGGTAGTGTAGGAAAAAAAATGTGATAAAAATAATTCACTTTGACCAAATATGAATAAATAGACCTTTGATAAGATCTTTCAATTCATTTTTTCACCTTTTTATCACATTGAAATTTCTAGTAAAAAAAAATCGAATTTAATTCAAATTCCTCTTAAACTACTAAAATTTAATTGTATAAGTGAATCATTTAACAACCACCGATTATTCATTTGATTTAAAAATTCTCTTTAATTTGATATTATTAAAAAAAAAAAAATTATATTGCAATTCAAATAAAAAAAAAAAAATTAAAAAAAATAACAAAAGCTTTTTATAAAAATCAAGCAAACGTCCAATTTCTAATATTTTTTTTAAAAGAAAAAAATGAAAAATGTCCTGAACTCCATTCAAAACTTAACATTTACAATAAAACATTAAAAAAAATAAAATAATTTTAACCTTTGTTAAAAAAAAAATTAAATAAATGAGTATTTGATATTAATTTTAAATTTATAAGTAGAATATTTAGTGAATTGTACCTACTTTAGTGAAAAAAAAACAAAAAAATATATTAAATTATATTTAATGAAACATAAAAAAAATAATTATATTATAACAAAACTATAAACTTCAACTTTTTAATCTTAGCCATTAACATATTTAAACAAAATAATAAAAAAAAACATATTTAACCCTGAAATAATTAAAAATACATATTAAAATGAGTATTTATGCATCTTATATCTAACAATTTAAATATAAATTTAATAAAAATAATCATTATTATGGTTTCTTCTCAACAAACATGTAACATGAAACTGTAAAAATTTAAATTTTTAACCACAACTCGAATTTGAAAATTTTATTTATGCTTTTATTTTACTGCACAAAACGAAACACGACTGAGATATCTGATTGAATACGATAAAAAAAATGAATATTATTATGAAGTAAGATGAAGTTTGAATTTCAAGTAAAAAAAATTGTAATATGTGTATGATTTAAACATTTTTTTAATTATCATCTGTGTCGTTATTGGGATTTGTTTAATTAATATTAAAGTTTTTCATGATAATTGTAATGAAATTTAATTTTTAAGAAATGAAAGATAATTTGATGTGTTTCTTCTGCCAAAGATTCATTCTAAGAAAAAATTAGTTACGAAATTTTGCACGATCACGATTTCAATTCAAAAAATTGAAAAAAATTATTTGAATACTAAATCGATCGATCGAATGATTATGATTGATTGAGTTATAACAATGAATGTCAACGTTTAAATTTATAAAATAAAAGAAATTAAAATATTTTTAGTGAATGAAAATTAATTTAAAAAAAATTAGTTAATATTTAGATATAGAACATACATGAAAATTAATAAACACAGTACATAACATATGAAATTTTAAAATTGCCTTGTTTTATTATTTTTTATACTTTACTTTAAGCCTTGTCTTTCCTCTATTAAGTCAGACTGTCCTCATGTTGAACAAAGGTGGTCTACAAAATTTCTCCATTTAGAACGTCGAATTACAATTTGTTTTAGTTCCCCCAGGTTGTTTAATTGTGCCTCATTTGCCTTCTATGGCCTTTGAAACATCATCGACGTCCCTTGAACCTTCCAATAGGACATTTCAGTAATAGTTTCGACAGAGGAGGCCATGGAGGATTGTGTCAACTTAACGTAGTCATCCTCTTCAGTGCTCTCTATCCTGTCATCATTATTTCCTCTTGAGTCAGGTCTTGTCGTTGTACCTTGCATTAGATCTGTATTACACGGTAAAAACAAAAGTTGCCGTAAAACTTGCCGTATACGGCAACTGTACGGCAACTCTACGGCAAGTTTTTGAACTTTGTACTACAGAATTTTAATTTTTTGAAATGTGATATTTTGATAAATATTTGTCGTAGAAAAAATTCTAAATATGTTTTGGAAACAACAGAAAAACATCTTTTAGAATCTTATACAACATTTTAATTTTTGTAAAAAAATTTTAGTTTTAGAGCAAAAAATTGAAAATTTTTTATACAAACCATTGGAAATTGATGCAAATCGAACAATATGGTAGAACTCATACTTTTGCTGATTCATACATGTGCCTTGTATTACTCAAATGTTCAACCATATTGTTTTGTTTGCATCAATTCTTATAATTTGTATCAAAAATTTACAATTTTCGCTCTAAAACTCAAATGTTTTTACAAAAATTAAAATGTTGTATAAGATTCTAAAAGATGTTTTTCTGTTGTTTCCAAAACATATTTAGAATTTTTTCTACGACAAATATTTATCAAAATATCACATTTCAAAAAATGAAAATTCTGTAGTCCAAAGTTCAAAAACTTGCCGTAGACTTGCCGTAGAGTTGCCGTATACGGCAACAACTTGCTGTATGCGGCAAGTTTTACGGCAACTTTTGTTTTTACCGTGTAAGACCCTTATGCGTGTCCACGTTCATTGAGCTATTGTCTTCAGGATTGGTGCCCTCTTGCAGACTTGGTCGATCACTTATAATCTTAGCAAAGAGCTGGTTTAGAGTTGGCGTTTGGTTTTTTTTTGGTTTTGTTGTTGTTTGTACTCATATTTTGTTCCCAAATATTTGTATGAATCAACTCTCCGGCTACCCCCGACCTTCAAGCTTCGGCGTAATTACTGCTAGAGTTCATCCTGGTGCTCAAGATGCTTTGTTCACGACTGAATCTGTACAGCCATTCAGTCATCGGCACGGATTGTCAACGCAGCTTACCGAAGTTAACTGAAGTACACACGCATTAAACCTTGGCTTACACATCACCTTAACAATTAGCCTACTAGTCATCAGTTGATGCCCTGAGCTGCAATTTTTACCAGTTTCTAGAGAACTAGTGTGCTCCAAGCTATTAAGAAGACCACCTCCATTTAAGGGCCGGTTTACTAAGATATACTCAGGAGCCCAAATACTGTTGAGTATCATAAAGATACCTCTAGCTTTTTTTATCATGGTTTGCACATCTTTTGCTGCGCCACCATCACCGCTCACCTCATTGCCTAGATAATTGAATACGTCTACTTGTCTACCTCTATGGATCAATCTAAAATACATAAAGTTCAAAAAGTTTAAGATAAGTGTTAAAAAGTTAACGTTTCCAGTCAATTACATTTCAATTTCATTCAAATATCTGCTGAATCGCTGAATGAATCGTTACTTGAATGCAATCCTACACACACACACATCTGACGTCATTTTTTCGTTTTTCCCTATTTCACATCATTCGTAAATACAATAATAATACTATTTTATTATTATATTTTAAAAACACTCATGGAATCATTTGTATACCGGTTTTCATGTTGCATATGTTTACGATTTTTAGTTTCGTTACAACTGTAGAAGTGTACGGTTGTTCACTTGGACTTGTGATTTTAGTGTATTTTTCATTACTCTTACTATTATTATTATATTTAAAATTAATTTTAAACACATACGTCTAGTTAAGTTTCTTTTCTATAGAAAAAAATACATATAATATTTAAAAAAAATGAATACAACAACAACAATACATCAATAAAAAGAATATAAATAAAATAAAATAAAATGAAGCATAACATATGATTGTATACCAAAAATAAAATAAAACATCAATTTAAAGCATTATCCATGTCTGTTTAATATTATTTTATTATTTTTATTATTTCAATTGAAAGTAAAATAAAAAGAAAAATATGTGAAGATTAAATTGAAAGAAAATATTAAAAAAAATTAAAAGAGTGTTCCTTTTAATATTTTGACGAAAAAAAGGTGAAATTTTAATCCAAAAGTGTGACTGTGTGTGCAAAAGTAATCGACCAGTCCATTTAAAAAAAAAGTGTTAAAATTAAAATGTGTCACACCACAATCTTTTAATATCATAATAAAAATAAAATAATGTTCCAGTTATAACAAATTTCGTTACAAAAAAAAAATTAAATAAAATCAAATAAAAATGCCGAGTGATTTAGAAATTGAGGAAATACATAATTTGCTCTCACGTCATCGAATCCAAATAGGGAAAGACATTGAGGCACATTTATTGGGTCTCTTAGTCAAGAAAAATGTTCTCACATTGGATGACGAGGAATTTGTTAGTAATGGTCTAACAATTGATGATAAATGTAACAGATTAATTGAGATAATATCTAAAAATGGTTATGATAAATTCCAAGAGTTTTGCTACTCCATTGAAAGTGAATTCACAAAATTAATTACGGATTTAATTAATGATGGATTAAATTGCAGTAAGTTAAATTATATTTTGTAATAAAAAAATAGAAGTAATGATAGTTTAAATTAAATTTAATGTTGAATGAGGATGAGGAAGTTAAAGCAAAAAAACCGTTTTATTGTCTAAACAACAAACACAATTCAATTCACAAATAATTGTTAGTTTTCTTCTCTTTTTTTTAGTCTTTTGTTATTTCACATTGTGTCTTGCATTTTTTATTATGATTAATATTAAAAAAATAATAATAATAATAAACTTACATGTCGAGAGTGTTAATTCAGTTTAACCAACTATAAAAGTTCACATCTAACATTGTATGACTGTCAAGAGAGCTTTGCTCTGCTGTTTTATTATTTAACTTTTTTTTTATTTCATTCAAAAAATTTTTGCTTTTGTTTCAACTTGAAAAATAGAATGAAATTAAAAGGATGGAAGTTTAAAATGATATTAAGCGCATTTTCAATGCAATTCGCTATTTCTTACCATGATCAAGGGTAATTTAAGGACGAACTCCTTTCAAAGCTCTCTGAAGATTTTATTTTAAGAAAATAATACACTGTGAGTTGAAAGCTTGCAGTTACCTTCTTCTTTGACCAATTGATTTAGTTAACCGCTTAGGAAATTGAATGTCTCGAGTTCGATTCTCTAAGCTGAAGAAAATCGACACTGTCTCAATCATTGTTTTATGATTCGATGTTGCTTGAAATGAGCTGTGAGATGCATTTGATAATATTCTTTTTAAATTTTCATAATTTTACCAAGAGTCTAATCGCCTGCACTCTTAAAAAATTTTAGTAAAAATTTTCGCTTAGTGAACTGTTCACCTTAGTGTCAGATGTAAATTTTAGGTATTGTAAATTTTCATACAAATTCTTGCACAATGTGCTTACTGGCTCAGATTGAAAATTGTGATGCTAAAGTTGACAAAGGTATATTGAATTTCCATTTGTGTTTTCTACCTGGGTACCGGGCATACGTTTACCTTTTAACTCCAAGAGCTGAAACTTCTTTAAAACCTCTTACCATGAATATTCTGAAATTTTTGAATATTTTCCATACCAGAAAATTAACTAAAGGTGGTAATGATACCCGCTGATTTGACGAATTGTAAAAATTCATAATTAAATTCTATGATAATTCCGAAAAAAAACATCGAAAAATTCGCTTGGGATTTATCGATCTGTCATGCTGTCTAATTGGTAACTCATCAAATCGATGTAATGTAATTTTTTCCATATTTTTAAGGTGAATCCTGTTCCATCTCTCAATTTATCCTAAAGAGAGACTCAGCAAACTCGGTCCTTAAAGCGCATTTAATTTAATTCATATATCAAAGCAATAATGAGATATCATGAGAACAAACTGCTGAGACCTTAGATGTTTTATTCTTGTTTCTTTTTTTTCTCTGCTAATAATTTTCTATTCTTTTACTTGTATTTTTTTTGTATGAATAAAATAATAGCAAAAACTAAACAAAACAAAAGTATAACTTCCTAAAACATCGATGATGTGAGTAACAAAACCAAAAAAAAAGAATAATAATTCAATTTAATGTTGTTGTGGCTTCAATAAAAAAAGATCATATTCTCAATTGAGATGTGAATAGTTAAATTTGACATAGTACTTGATGAGAGTATGTAATTTACCAGTAAATTTTTGAATGTTTCAAAGATAATTTGCTGTTTTTAATGGTTGTCATACATTTAAATGTTCTTCTACGTCTTTGAACATTTTTGTATATTTTGAATATTCAAAGCCTTTTATTCTTAGTACAGTGCGTTCTCGAATTTTTCAAAAATACAAATTTAATTTTAAAAGAAACCTTGAAGTGCTTTTAAGACCAACTTCGTGTCATAACAAAGTGAAGTTTTAATTCAAATGTGGCCCCTTTACAAAGAAGAGTTTAACGAAACTCACTTAAAATTATTTTAAGAACATGGGGAACGACCTGTACTTTTTCACTTAACTGAATCTTCATAAAACGTCTGTTTAACGTTCTCTTCAAAAAAAAATACATTGAACAACTTTTACCAATTTAAGGTCTGTTATTTGTTAGCATCTGGTCAACGTTCTATTGAACAGCATTCAATACAGTTCATATCTAACTTAAAACATTTATGAGTAATATTATTTTTATTTTATTTTAAATAAATTGTTTAATATTTTTTATAATTGATTTTTTTTCTCTTATAAAAATAACATTTAAAATTAGTTTTCATGCTCATAAAAAATTTCCACTTCATAAAATTAAAATGAAAAAATGCAGAACTTCTCAAAATAATGAGCAATTTCCATGTTAGAACATTAAAGGAAGTTCATGCACGTTCAAATGCTTCATCATTTGCATAATCCTCCCAAATGTGTCATTTTTATGAAATGAACGTATATTTTACTTATTTTTATGGCCTCATTTACTTTTCTTTTTCTTGTAAAATGTAATTTTTATTTTTCGTTTACCAGAATTTGAGATGTGATTACACTCCATTGTTATGAGAAAAAACATGTGTGTACTTACTTTTGTCTTTCATTTTAATGTTGTTGTGCTGTAAAAACAAGAAAGTTGGTAAAAGACCTCACACATCTGATTTAACTTGAAAATTTGTCATGATATTTGACAGAATTGAAGATGACCATTGAAATTTTTTTAAGAAACTAATAAAACAATTTGATTAAAATGAAAGAAGTTTGAAGAAGAAATAGATAACAAGAAATGAATAATAGTGATTGTCTAAAGACAAGACAAGAATTAACAACGACAAATGTCAACAATAATCAACATTCCTAATTATCTTTAATTTTTTGCCTTATCTATACATTCTTTCATTCACTTCCTCTTAATTCTATGTTGGAATTTAATGACAAAGTATGTGCAGGAATAGTCAAGTAATTGTGGATAATTTTGTGTGATAACGGAACAAAGTGAACACAGGAGACTTAAATAAATACCCATTGGGTATAATCAGAGTCTTATCATGAAATCTTTGAATGAAATCTATCATTAACAGTGAATTTTTTGTATGAAAATCATATTCAAAGTACACATTAAACATAATTTTCCTGTTTAACAAAGCTTGGTCAATGCAAAGACCGATTTCCATTGAAATTCCTCTTAACTTTTGATTGAGTGTGAATCCAACAGGAAATTATTAATTACCGAACTCACATACCTTGTCAATACTTAAATCTATGAACAATGTTGTTTTCTTGAAAACATGTTCTTTGTAGAAACCTGTACAAACATATGAAATTTCGAAAGAGAGAAAGACTTACATGCTCAATTAGCCACACATATGCATTTGATGCATTTAAACATAAATATTTAAAGACATGTCTGCACATTATACTATAAAATTTTAATGCATACGAAAATTATAAACAATATTTCTTCATTTAATTTTAAAATGTATAAAAATTTTTTCATTTAATATTAAAATTCATTCAAAATCGAAGAAAATTACATACAAACAATCAATTATCTTCTCATTAAATGAGCAATCAATTTTCTACAATGTTTATCTTTGGCTTTAGAGGCATACATGGTTGAAATTAAATACTACAATTTATTATTATATATTCGTGCACTGTACATTGAAAATGGAACGGAAATCTACTACAGGAACGATTGGGATCAGATTAGATTTGTAAGGTGGCTCTAAAGCCTGCATTCTGTTTCCATCATCTGAGGGATTTAGCTTTTATCCTGTCATCCCAAGCAGTCGCTACCTTTATTTAGCCTTTAACTCAAATTGAGTATCCAGAAAAGGGACAGATGAGATTGTAAAACTTAATGGCCGGAGCTAGAATCGAACTGCCAACCTTAAGATTGATAATCCTTATTCCAACACGCTAACAACTGCACCGTACAATCCCCACCGAGTAATAGTAATGAGGTTTCTTTCAGATATTCCTGGCTCAAAACCTTGTTTACCATGGAGAACTTATTTCGTGAACTTACTGAGACGAATTAAGTCGAAAAACGAATAAATTGATACCAGATCAGATTAGATTCTTATGGCAGCTGTCGAGTCTTAACACAGGCCATCAATCGGACTCATTGTGCTTACTCTTTATCATCATCAGAGAGCTTTAGCTTTTAACTGTCATCCCAAGAAGTCATTACCTTTATCTAGCCTTTAACTCAAATTGAATCACGGTAAATTTTCAACTTGTAGTGTATAAAAGTATTTAAATATGAATTTAAATTATCAGATTATTAGGAATAGTTAGTCGTACTGCTTCTTAATTGAATGAACGTCTATACATTGAAAATAAAACTTGTCTAGTAATTTTTTTATTTAAAATTTTAAGACTTAAATGATCATTTATCTGGTTATTGAAGATTTTGGATGTATTTCGATTTCGTAAGAAAATTTTTTGGGTTTCAAGTTGTCTAGAATTTAAAAAAAAATTGAAATTTTGTTTTATGATGAAATAGGGCCTGGTTGATATTAGGGTCTTTCTATGTAAGAAATTCAAATCATGCCAGTAGCCTGTCTGAGAACGAGCTTCAGCTCAAAACTGCCCTTCAGTACAGGCTTCACGAAAAGAATAGTAGCATATTTCCAAATCTCAAGCACAAAGTGCCAT
Organism: Culicoides sonorensis; assembly: GCA_900002565.1. Lineage (NCBI taxonomy): Eukaryota > Metazoa > Arthropoda > Insecta > Diptera > Ceratopogonidae > Culicoides > Culicoides sonorensis. Next base: position 256,190 of record LN483553.1, read on the forward strand.
TAGCGACTGTCATGACGAGTAACCTTTCAGTTCAAAGCCCAGGTCAAATGATGCCCCACTAATTTTTGGGTAGACTGAAGGGTTAGGTGAAATTTCTCAGTCCTCTTGTTAATTTTCTCATGCAATGGCATACCAACTTCAAAAAAAAATAATAATAAATGATCTGTGCTACGAAAGATGCAGATAAAGAGAGATTTAAAGTTAGAAATTACTTTCGGCTTATTATAATTTTAAAATTAGAAGTTATGGAAGAGATTAAACAAGAATTTTTTTCTTTTCTAAACAAAAAAAAGAGTTGAAACATGCATTTAGACAAATCATTGTATAAACATTCTGGTTTTTTCAAAGTTAATAATATAATTTAATGAGCATATTAAACTATTTACATAAAATTTTTGTATTTGCACATTTGGCGCCTTATTAAAATAATCTTTAATTTTAATACATGATAATCTTTTAAGTCAATAATTTGTGAACAAGATGTGTGCTGAGAGTAAATTTTAATATGAATGAATTGAAAAAAATATTGATTTTGAGTCAAATTAAAAAAAAATATGATCAAATGTGAAATGTAACGTAAATCCATTAAAAATCGTTTACATTGAAGGCAAAAAAAAGCATATGTCACCGTTTTTGGCACAAATAATGCATTTTATATATTAAAAAAAAAATAATAATGATGATGATGAAATGTTTGAATAAACAATGCCATATTATGTTTCTTATCAAATAATGAACATCAAAGCAAAAGAATTTTTTTCTTCCACATTTGTATTTGAACAAATACCGTTTATTCAATCATTTTTTTATCGCTTTTACGACATCAGTGAAATTTAATACGATTTTCAACGTATTTTATTCCATTATTTATATATTTTTATTTGTTTGATTAAATACTGTTAATTATGATATGAAATTTACAATGAAGACCAACCCATATTTTTTTTTTTGTAATTAAAGTGCTTCAATTGACGGAATTTTCATAATTCAATATTGAAAGCTTCAATTTAAAGCTGAAATTTGTGTTTCAGACACATTGATTTGAGTCATTTTAAATTAAATTTTTGGTCCCTGAATCTACAGACATGGATAACAATAACAATAAAAGGATCACAATTTGAACTTTTAAATAACTTAGGGGGACGATGAACAATAAATTAAGCTGCAAGTAAGGTAACACTGTATCAATATTTATCTAAAATAATAATAATAATTGTAATAACGCAGCCAAGCATTCAATTTTTGGCATATTGTTCTTTTGTTTATCTTATATCTATTCAGGATATTTGCTTTTAAAATGAATGTCTTTGTGTTGGATGAGAAGGTTCATATTTTACTTCACTAATGTATTTTTGACCACAATATTCACTTAATTTTTGATCAATAAATATTTCCTTTTACTGTCTCAGTCAAAATTTGTATGAGAAAGTGATGTTAAATGCATCCTGTGTCCTGTATTTATTTTTCAATTATACATATTTCACTCCAGACAGTCGGAGATGGTTCAATATACAGTTAATTTGATTATTTTTGTCTCGTGCCTTCTGTTATGAATATATTTTTTATTATTTGTTTGTTTTTCATCATCATCATCATCATATCACGATTTTTGTGTATGGAGGATGTGAAAAAGTGACAAAAAGTGATATGTAATGAAATAACTTGTTAAAATGAATTTGAAGGAGGAAATTGAACGAAGGTGCATTACATTGAATTTTTTCTATTTTAACCTTGATTTAGGGCAACCCAAATCAATTGTGAGTTCAGTGATAGACCTTGTGCCCACTAAAAAGTGTCGATTTCAATGTCTCTGGGTCTTGAAAATCGGTCTCAAGGTGATTGAATGAAAAATTATTCATCAAAACAAAATTTTAATGGTTCCTTTTACCTTTCAATGATACATTGGATGAAATTTTGGTACATAAATCAATGTTTTGAATAAAATGTCTCATATTTTATATTGATTTCCTTTCTAACATGGCCATCATTAATATTTCTCAGATATGTCATGCAATTCATTCCTTTTTTTTCATGTACCATGATCAATATGACATATAAATGAAAAATAATTCGGTAATTTTGTCCCTTTGGGATAAGTTTCCATGTTTCAATGTATTCAGCATTAATTTAACATCATTTCATCCTTCCATAAATGCATATTGGTTAAATATCCTCAAATTGATGCATTGAATTTCACAGAACACACCAAAAACACCTCAGGTCATGACACGTAAACTTTTTCAAAGAATACAAATCCTTCATTTGCTTCACAATCGAGTTGTTTGACAATTTTATTAACATTTAAACTGATACATGTTGTTTTTTTTTCTCCTTTTAACTATGTATCAATGTGACAACCCTCGTATTATTATTATTATTATGATAAAAAAAAATACAAAAAAAACATTATCTTCAATTTTGGCAGTATGCCGATGGCATTAAGGTTTATATTTGTTTTATTTTATTTTTATATTATTCCACGGTGGCACCACACACACTACACATTATCATATTAAAAAGGTGCATTTAAGATATGTATTTTTTTTTTGTTGCAAACATATTGAATTTTGTGTCATTTTTTTTTGAAAAGTGAATCGATGATCTGTGTTGATTTTGAAATCGATTTTTATTGTGATGGAGTGGTAAATTCATGATTTAGAGTAATTTTTTTATGGCTTTGAACTGATTAAGACATTTCATGTAAAATTTATTAACTTAACAACTTCCTTTCATTAAAGGAAATAAGCTTCAGTTAACGCATTAAAGTCCAAAATTTGCTAGAGTTATTACTATTAAAATAAATAAATTCAGAATAATGTTCAACATAAATTATGAAAAGATTTTTGATAACGATATAATTTTTCTTTATTTTTTTGTTAGAAGAAAAAAAACAGTATTCCCCTCTTCCCTTAAAATAATAAAAAATAATTTTTCCTGTTAAACCACGTTAAATCAATAATAATAACAACAAAAACATCAACAAAATTGCAGAGAACTTTTTTGTTCAATTCCATAGCTTTTGGGGAGAGAATTACAACATTTGTAAGAACTAAACGGTTTTTTTTGTGTAAATAAATTTCATAAGAACCATGCGACATTTTCTTTCTTTAAAATGATACGCAATAGTGCGCTCCCCTTTTCTCATATTAATTTATAAGAAGACGAATAATGAAAATAAAACTGAATTGAATGCGATATTTAAATGGCAATGAGATACATTATCGTATATCGTTTTGTTAGCTCAGCAGATAATTTGAAGGAAGCTAAAGAAAGATTTCCATTGAATTATGTTCCATAAGATCAAAAAAAAAATAATGTCCCTAGTGACCTCAATTCTTATTCTTATTTTTATAGTATTGTTTTCCATAAAAATATTATTTTATTTAATTTGAGTACCTTTTTCAAGTCAAGAATGCATTCATGAGATTATAAAAATAAAAATAAAAGCATCCCATCATGAAAATTTTATTGCAGTAATAATATTAAGAAATTCGCGTATCATTTAAAAGGGCTTTGGCAAAATTTCAAGTAGAATGACGTTGAGAAACTACAGAAATATTAATTCAATTATTATTAAATTTATGGGGAGTGCCATTCTCTGTTTACTTATAAATCTGAAGTGGAATATTCTGTAATGTTATATTTATATGAGATGTTTAACACATTGATTTAATGTTTGTTTTGAATTTGTAACGGATTATTTGAATAAGACATTAAAATTAGAAGAAAATATTAATGCATTTCCATTGAGAGTGAAGTTTGCATCAATTTAATTTGGTTTAATTTTGTATTAGTCGAAATCTTTACGCTCCTTACTCAGTAAAATCAATGAATCGTTATAAAAAAATTCCTAGAAGCAATCAATTTCAAATTCTTCTAGTCAAAACAATTTAAATCATCAAAATTTTTCTCATAAAAATAACATTTGACATGAAATTCCAATCATTTCAACAACAATTTAATAGACAAGCTCTTCAAAATGACTGTAACGAGATTGATGATTTTCATTTATAATCCCACCCAAAAATAAATTGATTTAATTAACTACCAAATTCAATTTTCATTGTAAGTGAACACAATTTAAATTAACAACTTCTATGTTTAACATCATTTTTATAAAATAATAATCTCAAATCAAAGAATGTTAATGTGGGTTTCAATAATGAAATTCCTATTAGTTTTTGACATTTACAAACACACACACACAGTTAAAAATTTATACATGTATGTATAGAAAAACACAGTACATCTGTCGTGATCAGACATTTTATTATTATTACTATACTTGGTTTGCATCCTTTTTAATGTACCATAACACAAAATTTTGTACACACGCACGATTGACTGTAAAACTGTTATAAAAAAAAGCCGATTCAAACAAAAAAATTTTAAGTAATGATATCCTGTTTGTGTTCATGTTTTGAATTCTTTTAAAAAATGTATGTTAAAGTAAGAAAAAAAATGAAAGATGTAGTTCAGGTGAGGTGAGTTGAGGTTATTTTGATTTTATCTAATAATGTGTATTATTATTATAATTCCGACATTCCTTTTACCTTTAATATGTGAGTATCAATTCAAGTTATTTTTTACTTTTATATGTATTTGTGCGTGCCTTACCAGCATTAATATTAATGTCTTTCCATTTTTTCTTACATTTCTATCAGAAGAATCTACTTTGATAAAAATAAAAATGATATCAGTATTGAATTGAAATTAATGAAAAATATTTGGGATATTTTTTTGGTTATCAGATGATTAATCATATTGACCTTTGATATGTTAAGTGAAACTTTGTTCTGATGGAAAAGTGAATTTCCTTGAGACTTGTCTAATATTGAAAAGTGTGTACCGTTATATTGTGAGGGTTTTCCTTTTAGAGAAACACAAGAACTTGTTATATTTCAAATCTTTTTTAAATATCTTTGATTTAAGAGGCAATACGTCCGTCTTTCATGAAGGTTTACAAAAAAAGAGGAAGACGTATTTGACGTTTGTCCCCTCTCTGCCATTCCTTCCCAGCTAACCATACTGTAAGGTGGCGACATCTTACAATATTTAAAAAAAATTGAAAAGGTTCTATACAAAAAATACAGAAACGTGCTTCTTTTTAAATTTTAACGGTTTTTCAATCAATTTGGCTTCAGAGCTCTATCTCTGAACGAATACTTTGGCGTCTCTATCAAATACAAAAAAAGAACTATACCTGGCTCCAAGTTAAAATTTTGTAGATTTTAGAAAACATTTATTTTTTTGCAACAAAGTGTTTTTTTTCAATGCATTTTAATTGAATTTCACATGAAACAAAAACTCTACGTTACGCTTCTTTGACTTTCTTCTATGTTCTGCTTTTTTTTGTACCAGATTATAATTTATTAAGATCAAAATGTACAAGAGTAATCATTCTTCTTCTTCCTTTCATCTTAATTTACATTAAATCTTCAAGATGATGGTGATTACTATCAAGTGATATCATAAGTGCTTAACAAACACTGATTTGATCTTTATTTGCTCCATACAGCGTCTTAACATGTACAATTTTAATCTACTCCAGATTTATAATAAAAAAAAATATGAAAGAAAAAACTTGATTAAGATTGAATATGATGACCACAATGGGGAATTACATTTCGCCACACAGAATACAAAAACTGAATACTGTTCACATGAATTTTACAAAGTTAATTTTTAACTCGCAATTTCCTGTGGTTAGCAAAGACTATAAGATAGAATTTCACTTGACATTTCATTTGACGTTGATCTTCTATAGAAACACATACGGAAACTTCAAAATTTTGTATGTGACATTTTTAAATGTTAAAATATTCTGTTCCATGGACTTAGTCCGTGATTTTTGTTCATAAGAAAAAATTAAATCAATTTTTTGCCATCAATGAAGTTTATACAAATTTCGCTCTCATCAGCCTTAAAGGGTTAATACAATAAAATCTTAACTTCCCATAAAATAAATTCTAGTGCAATTTATATCCAATTTTCAAGAAGACATTCAATGAAGAGGAAACAAGGCATGATACAAAGGAAGTTAAGTCTTCCCGGATCTCAATTTTTCTCTTTTAAATTCTAATTTAAATTGAAATAATATTGCAATAAATTAATATAATAGTAGCAATTTAAAGCAAAAACAGTACAATCAACTCTATTTCTACTGATTTTGTATTCTATTTCTTTTACTTTTTAGCATTTAAAATCAAAGAATCAAAAAAAAATGATAAATAAAGAAGATTAACAAGACAATTGTGTGAAACTAATTAAAAATTCAGTTAGTCGCCATAAAATCATTAAAATGATAATTTTTAATGTTCTTCTATGAAATTTTTTTCAACAGAGCAACAAAGCACGAGTGATGATACAATTTTAATTGAAACAAGGGAATTAAATAATTAATTAATTTGTATATTTTTTGAAACTAAACTTTTAATTTGATGATTACTTTTTGTAAAGTTTTTACATTTTAACAAGATTTTAACAAAGTTAGTAAAAGTTTTTGTGTAAATTAATTTTGTTTCATGAAATGGAGTCGAAATCAAATTTCAAGTCTCAATTCGTTGATATCTGATGATAAATGAGAGTGAAGATTGCACTGCTACCGAAATTCAATTTTAATTTTTTTAAGCGCATTTCTTAAAAATGCCGGTATTGTGGGCAGTCGTGCTGTCTTTCTGTCTTATGATGAAAAAAAAGAATCAGAATCATTCATAAAAGGAGTTGTGACTTATGTTAAAACTTCGATCGTTATTGATATTTTTTCATGGCCCTTCATCGCCTCATTTCTGTTATTTTGCCATCTTGTACAAATGTTTTCAATTTCGACTCAATACGAGTCAACCAAAATCCTTAACGAATTGGTAATTTTAAAAATCGTACTTGAAACCCCAAAAAATTGAATTGTAACACAAAAATCAATCAAAAATTTAATAAAACTTACCTTGAAGCTTCAATTACAATAATTTTGTGAAAGGCATAAGAAATTCAATCAATTCGATTCCCTTATTTTTGTAATGTCTCATAATATGAAACATCTTTACATAAAAATGCACCCTTTTTCGTCTTCATCTACTTCAAAATGAAATGAAATGAAATTATGAGAACGATTAACGATGAGACAAATGTTGAAGAAGAAGAAGAAAAATCCGAATAGGGAATAAAATTCTTGAATAAATGATTTATTTATGATATTTGTTTGTACGTGATAATTCAAATGTAATTTTGAATGATAATGTTTTTTTTCAATTTTTTCTTCTAACTCAGTGTTTACTCACATCTTAAAAGGTTAGTTATGATAATGTTAAGATTTTAAATTATTATTATTATTACTATGAAATTCTTTTTCTTTCATCATCATGGGATAATTTTACTTTGAAGTGCATTTTTTAGTTGTATTTTTATTCATTTTAATGGTGTTAAAGTGGTTTCTCTTTCAATGTTCAACATTTTTTTTTATATTTCAATGTTATACAAGTGAATTCTAGAAAAAAAATTAATTTTATTCCTCTTTCTATTCTTTTTATTTAACATGAAGAATTATGAGAGGAAGTAAAACTAGTTTGACTGATTTAATTAACGAGGATAACGAAAGAAAAAAAGAATTATGATGCATAATCACGCATTTGCTCACATTATGTATTAATTTGACTTGCTTCAACTCAATTTTATTATTTTTTGGAAAATCATATCAAATAATTTTATGAAAAAATCAAGAATTTGATTCAACATCTCAATTTTCACCTCATTAATTAGAGAAAAAGGTTCATCTCCATTCAATTATTCGAACACCATGAGTGAAAATGAGTGGCCACCTTTTTTTCTTCGGTTTTTTAAGTTAAATATTGAAATTTATTAATTTACATAATCGAATATATCATGTTACAAGACCCCTTTCAATGAAACATTTAAAATGAAATTTATTGATCTAGTAGCTTAAACTCAAAAAAAAAACAAATTCAAGTAAAACATAACGCACACGCTTCATATTTTATCAAAATTCGACACGATAATAAAAGACACAAAAAAAATGAATAAATTTTGTTTTTTAACATTAATTTTTCTTGTAAACATATGTGGGCATTAATTCATTTTTTTCCTCGTATTTTTTTATTTTAATTTAATCATCTCTCATATTCACTCATAAATTCATTTCTTGTTAAAATCTGATTCAATACATTAATATTTTTTATGTAAGTCGATTATAATAAAAATACCATAATTTTCATTAAAAGGTCTTTTTATTTGATATTTGATTGATTTAATCAATTAAAACTGCTGAATTAAAAAGAAATATAAATAAAATTTTTTTATTATAACAAGATGTTTTATTTCAAAACATAAAATTTTATGATGATTTTATTTTTCTTCTTCTTTTGACTTGTAATTTGACTTGTATATCGATGAAATATGATGAATTTTTTCATTCATGTTTTATCAATCAATCGTGGCTTTTGATGTTATTTTTCAACTTGAATATGCATTTCAATGAAATAAAGTGATACTAAACAAGAAAATATGAAATTGAAGTTGATGTGTTAACACTTAAATTAGGTCACAAAGTCTTGAAATTGATGTAAAAGAGTGAAATTGAAAAACATTGAGACTTTTTAAAACTAACTTGTTCTTAAGTGGTGCATTTCCTTATTAAAGGACTTGAAAAATTCATGATATGACTCAAATTTAATTATTTTTAATATTAGTATTACATACCTGACATAATAAAGCCCTTCATTTAAATCGAGGCCTCTCAAATTCAATCATAAAAAGGGTCGATTTTTATCACTAATCAAGTCCAAATTAAAATATCAAACAATAAATTCAAGTTCAGATCAAGTCCAATTATACAGTCAGACATAAATTAGTGAGTAATTAAATTAATTTTAATTGCCGTCTTCTACAAATAAAGATGCATCATTTGTATGCAGATTGTAGACAGAGTTTTTTAAATAATTCATAAAAAAATTATATGCATATGGTAAAGCAAAATAAAACTTAAACTCACGTTTGTACTTCAATTAACATATAAAACGGTTTTTTATGTTAATTTTTTTTTTCTTTTGGGTGACAATAACATTTCTGTACATTTAAAAAAATATTTAAAGAAATATATTAACCCTTTCGGTCCTTTGTCCAATATATTGGACAAACTTTGAAGAATTTTTTAAAAATATTTCCTTGTTTTTTAAAAAAAAAATTCCGATGCCAATATTTCACTTAACATCTTGTCTCCTCAAAAAAAATTGGCTCCCCAAATAACGGTGCCTATCAGAATGTAAATAAGCAATCTTGTCAGTCATGTCTGTCATTTCCGTAAAAATTGAAGTAACGTAAATTTATGGGTCAAAAAAAATATCACAAACCAATAATATTTAAGTGTGGATTTTTTTGGACATTCATTTAACCTTAGATTTTAAGAGTCAATCAACAATTAAATGAAAATCATTCAGGAAAGAAAAATAAAAGTGAAAATATGTTTGTCCAATATATTGGACATCAGGACTCAAAGGTTGTGATTGTTTGTCCAATATATTGGACATCGGGTCTCAAAGGTTGCAACTGTCGAGTCATATTCCGAAGTAAAAAAATGTTTTTCGATAAAAAGATGTAAATTAATATCGTTATATTAAAATAGAATAAATTTTATAAGCTTTTTCATTGAATTTATAAACCAAAATCCGTTGAATACTGAATTTCAATATTTTGAACAACAACCTTTGAGTCCCCATGTCCAATATATTGGACAAACAATTGCAACCTTTGAGACCTGATGTCCAATATATTGGACATTCTGTTTAAGGATGAAGGATCACTACAAAAAATCTGTAAAAAATAATTTAACACCTTCTAACTGACCAGGTCTGAAAGGGTTAATATTGAATGAAGAAGTACCTGTTGTGAAGTGATGATACAACGACCGGAAAGAAGCCATAAAATATTATTTTATTAAAAAAAATATGGAAAGAGTGTTAATAGAAGTTTTGTATGAAAATTATGCATTAACTCTTTTTTTGTTAATACCAGAAACCAGACATCGACATATAATTTTAGAACTTCATTAATCTTCCATTAAATTGGCATTTTAAAGTACGTTCATCGTTCAGTCATGCATTTATAATTATTCTCGGAAGTATCTGTCTGAAATTATTTCAATTTCGTTTAAAAAGAAACAGAATCAGAAGAATTTTGCAAATTCAAGCCAAATACCTCAGAATTCATATTGGGATCATTAAAATTAAAATAATGACTTTCCCACGCTATTTAATGCAGCGTTTAGTTCAATCACATCACAGCACCTCTCATTTACATTATAATAATACAAACTAATACAAAAAAATTATGTTATTCATTCAAACTTAAACATTCATCAATCCATAACCAAAAAAAAGATCACTTTGGCATTATAAATATTTATGCTGATTTCTTATTCATCATTTAAATAGTATATTCATCACAGTTTTTCATCCATTTTAAATGAAATAAGCGAATTTCTGTTAAGATTAAGGGAAAAAATGCGCTTTTAGATGTCGGTTTTTGGCATTTAGTATTTTTGAAGAATCTTGCACTCGATTTTATCGGCTTTGTGAGTTCAAAGTAAGGCACTGACGGCTTTTGACATGGCATCAAACCGTGGATCATCCGCACTGCTGATCGATACGATACGAGTAGATCAGATTTAAATGATGAACTCAGGCCATCAGTCAGGCTCATTGTGCACACCCGTTATCATCATCAAAAGGCCTTACCTTTTATCCTGTCATCCGAAGCAGTCGCCACTTTCAATGTTATTTCCGTCGCAACTCTACAACTTTGCTTCAAGTCAAATTTACCTAAAACATACAAACATATGATTTTCTTGCTCCCAAACCGAAAAATGAGCTCAAAATTGCGTATTCTCCCATTTTTGGTCTTTTAATATATGAAATATTGACATGGTCAGTTCAGCAAAGTCGTAGCTTGAAATATTTTCTACAACTTTGTTTCAGGTCACTTTTACCTAAAACTTACGAAAACAAGATTTTTTTATACAAAAACGCAATCCACATAAAAGCCATGAATCATTGAATCAAAAGTACGAAAAATGCGATTTCAGTTCAATTTCATGATTACGTTTTCATTCCTCAAAATTATTTCATACCTTTTAATAATTTATTATTATATTTATCATAGTACAATGTTCATGTCACTTATTTATTTCTTTTATTGAAATTAGTTGTTTGAATTTTGCCGATAGATGAACATGACGATTTTAGTCATAAATAGATTTGTCTCTCCTACTTTATTGGGACTTGGTAAATACATGATATGTCAACAAAAAACTTAATGTGAGCTTAAATAAGGGAATTATTATTCAAAAAAAATGATTACAAGCCATTTTTGGAGCAAATAAACGAATATTATTGAAATCGGATTAATAAAAGTTTTTGGTTAAATGAAATTTTATCATGAGAAACACGACTCGTAAAATTACATTGAATATTACATTGATGAGAAATCATCAAATCATTGATCTAATTAATTTTCTTCTATCAAAGAAACTTATTTTTGTCAAGCAACCCAATTTTATTTATATTTTTTACTATCACCATTCACCCAAAATAAAATTGATACAAAACGTTTTGACTGATAATTAATTTGTCGTTTTCTGTATTTAATTATCATATTTTAACTAGTTCACTTCACCGTTTCATATCAAAGTCATAAATTACTACACATTTAAAGTCACTGAGAACCGAGGAAGTAAAAGAAATTTGTCAATTAACCGGTTTTTTTCATGTCCTATAAATCAATTTCTTTATTCAACCAAATCCCACTGTCACAATAAGTTAAATTGAGTATTGAGCTACAAAAAAATAGAAAAAAAAATCACATTTTAATCAGGGGATTGGCTATAATTTAATTTTAGCACATGAATGAGATTTTTTTGTTGTATGTTTTGGGCAATTTCAATTGAATTGAATTAAAATGGTTATTCAACAAAAATGAATCATACATAAAATAGTAGATTGGGTTTAGTTGACACTGCAAAAATTGTCAAATTAAATTAAATAAAAAATTCTAGAAATGGCTGAATTGTTTTCGGTGTATTTCGTGCTCGTTATTCGCATTTTAATCAATTGTTCACTTTTTATTGGTACCTCAGCAAATGAGAAGTTTTTATCAGCAAATCCAATACCAAAATTTTTTACATTAATTGGACTTCTTGTATTCTTAAACGATATCAATATAATTCCAATTCGATATAAAGTTCATAGAAGCATCACATGGCTTCCAATCGAAGCAATAATTTGTCTGGTAATCACTGAATTCACGATGCTCATCATTTGGTGTCGCGTTGAGGAAATTACCGAAATATTTGTCAAAAAAATGCTGCTTGATAACAATACGACGATGTATTATGATGCTGGTGGTCCGAGTTTAATTCATTTTGTATTAACGATAATTAGTGGTGGATTTTGCTTATTTGCAATGATTTTAACACAAACTCATTTGAAATTCAAAACATCAATTGAAAATGGATTTAATTCGATTGTATTTCAATTTCAGCAATTTAATGCAAAATTATCTGAAATTAAATGGAAACGTCATCATGAAATTCAACAAAATATTGAGCATGAAACGGAAATTCAATATGAACATGACCAAGACCAGGAAGTTACCTTAAGGGAAGAAAATGTTGATTGCATCACAATTTGCGCTCCTCAACTCCTCGAAAATTGTGGTGATAATGCTCAAAATCAAAATCCAATCAATCCTGAGAGAATTGAAGCTCGATCACGTGTGCGTCGTAATGTTCAATCCACTTAAATCCATGCCAAAGTCACGATTCTACTAAAAAAACATGAAAAAAAATATATTCTTTAGTTTCAAACCCATAAACAATAATTCACATTTAACTTACATAAAATACTTTTTAATTCTAAAATAAAAAAAAAGTGTAATAATAACAATTGTAGTACTTTAATTTAAATTTCTTCTTCTTATTTAACTTTACCCATGTAATTTAAATTTTTTTGTTTCTCATTTGTGATACTTAACTCTCATTATTATGATTTTATTTTGTTTTTTTTTCTTTAAATTTAAACAAATTGAATTTACTAGTCGACTTTAAAACAGAACTAAGAGTAAATTTAAAAAAAAACATCCGCAACAAATCAAAACAAATGAGAAAATAAAAAAATTTATTTCTGTTTTTTTTTCTTCATCTCAATTGCGTTTAAAGTTTTTAAGTTTGTTCTTGAAGAGTATTGTTATTTTTTTTTTGAATTTAATTCCAAATTGGACAGAGTCGGATAAAATTATAATTCAGATTCAGTTCATGCGTTAAGTTTTTGGTATATGAAATGAAATTATTATTAAAATTCTTGATTTAAGGTGCTTGAGTTGATTTGATATACTGAGGAATTTGAAAATTATTTTTTTCTTATTCTAATTTTAATTCAAAATCGTGTGTTTAACTGATTTTTTGTCTTGGTGTCGATGATCAGGCTGTTCAATGCACTTTCCACTCCTAGCGCTAGAGATGGTCTTGAATGCGCTGCAGTTTTTGAATTGCCTCTCTACTGTTTTTATTTGATTTTCTAAATACACTTGCATATTCCATAATTCTTCCTTCAATATTTTCTGTCAACCCCACGTTATTGACAAACATCTTCGAGACTGACTGGGTTTTGATTCACATATCACTGTTCTGGCTCTGAATGTAATGAAGAATTTTTTAAGTCAAAAATATTTACGATGTCTCATTTGAGACCTACGAATTGGGGTGCAGGTCAGGAGAACTGTTTTTAACCAAATTAGACCAAAAACTTCAAATTTCAGTGCATTCACAGTTCCATTGCACACAAAAAACGTCAGTCAGTTAATGAAGTAGCTCATTAGTGAATATGCAGACAGATGCAAAGGAGCGTATTAACGCATGCATCGAAAAACACCTGTTAAGTCAATTTTTAGCAATAAAATGTACTAAATTAAAAAAAAAAATGTTCTTTCACTATTCAAACAAAAAACATTTTCTTACAAGAAATAAAACAGCAGGTGTAACCAAAATAACAGTCTAATCAATGTCTAGAGACATTGAAATATGAGTTGCACTTGAAATTTTAAAATTTTTATTTTCTATTTTTTCAATTGAATGCTAAAAATAATTTCTAGACACCTACCTAATATGATTGACACTAGCGGATGTACCTTGTATAGTTTTTACATTTATAAATCATATTTAAATTGAGATAACGAGAATTAAATACTCAAAATTGAAGTCTTCATTTGAATATCGATCAAATTCGCATTGAAACTTTTAAGAATTGAGGTTTTTTCACTTTTAAGCGTATTTCAACGATTTCATTTTTTTTGTGTCGATCGCTATGCTACGGAGTTTGGACTCCTCATAGTACGTTTATGAATTTTTTAAGTCCTTGGGTATTAAAATTCCGCATTTTTATTTTCAAATTTTCACCAGGTCACTTAAGCACCATCATCATTATCATAAAATCCAAATTTGAATTGGATTTCCATTAAATTTAAGAGTATAATGAAATAAGTTGAATAATATGTCTGGACTTCACATCGTCAATTTTCATTATTACGCAATTCATTTCACTTGAAATTTATATATGAAAATAATAAAATCATTGTAAAATTATTCCAAAATAGCTCTTATTTTATGACAATTTGATTATGTTAATATCGCAATTAAATTGTGTGTGGAATGTGTCAACAGACGCTTTACCATTGAAAATTTAATATTTTTTTTATTATGATAGATTTCCACCCACATGCATCAATTCTTAGAGAGTTATTAGTATGAATTTGTTTTACATTGAATATTAAGGCGGTGAATTTTATTTAAGCTAATAAATTGAATTCAGATTAGTTTTAATAAAAGTATAATAATGTCGGCATTTTATGATTCAGATTATGTTTGTTGTGAGTGATTTCATGATTGGCAGAGCTTGATTAACAGCAGTTACGCACTATTTATTGCTTGAAATTTGATTTTTCATGTAAAAATTTAGCAGACATATCACTTTCAAATAATTAAATCACTCATTTTTAACCTTTAACCTCACTCATTTAACAAAAAAAAGATAAAAAATTTGAAGCCGCAATTTCATTTAGATTAAATGTGAAATTTCCCTTGAGGCAATCAAAGTTTCAATTACATTATATTTTTTTTAAATTCATTTTCAGATGCTGATAATTACATCAAAAACGTTAATAATTCCGATGAGCCACCCAGTAGTGCTAACGAGTAAGTACATTTTTTTATTATAATTTTGTATTAAGTGAAATGAAAGTTATTAAAAATTTAAACATCTCCTGACATTTATTTCGTTAAATGACTTGTAGAAGAAGAAAAAAACGCAGTTGATGCCCCAAGCAAATTATCTTTCATTGTTTTATTCTCACATTTAAATTTGACTACTGATTGCCCTCAAGCATCAAAATTTTGCGTGATTGTATCGAACAATATCTCACTTCTTTGTCTATTTCATGTTCTGCTATAGTTATAAATTTATGTTTTCTCAATTCTAAATGATTTGTTTATTCAATGATCAGAATTGAAGATTGTTTAAAATAATAAAAACAGATTTTGTTTATACAAACCAAGTAATAAAACACACAATCTGTCGATTTGAATTAATGTATTAAGAGCATATTGAATTGAAATTAATTGTAAAAAATCAAAAAACATCTATAAATAATACAAATATGATGTATGATGGCCTTGATTCACTGTTTTACGCAAATAATTTACAAAAATTTAACAATAATTAAGATTTAAATGTGAATTCATCATCACAAAATCATTTTTGGGCATTGAATTAAAAGAATTACAAAATAATTTATCAAAGAGCTAATTTAAATTAAAAAATTTATCCAAATTATTAAGTTGAACAAATACAATTCACAATGAATTAGTGTTTTTTTTCCTCTTCTTCATATAATTTTATTGAGTGTTTATTTTTTAAAACATAATTCTACAAATTTGTATTGGTCTAAACCAACACACTCATGAAATGTTAAAAAGAGTATACAAAAAAAAATTAACTTCATATTCTAAACATTAAACAATATTTTTTTTTTCTAACAGTCATAGTTTTGTTAACATTCGAATTCAAACCATGTTTTTTAAGCATTATTAGGACGTGACACATGTTAAATTTTGTTTCATTTAACGATAACATTTTTTTTTGTTCCTTTTGCAAAAGGTTCAAATTAAAATAAATAAATAAAAAAATTATATTGAAATTAGTTATTCAAATTTTTTTATCTTGATCAATTTTGAGAATTAATAAGCCAATTCATAATAATTTAAAGGAAATACAAATTAGAACAAATATGGTTACAATTAATTTGTATCTATAGATAAACTATTTTAAATCGATTGCCAATTTTAGCCATCATCATGATAAATATGATATTATTAACTTGTCTATGTCATGTAAAATTCATATTTAATTTTTTTTTTTAAATGAGTTGTCATCGAAGTTTAACACAGAGCAAAGAGTTGTTACTTGATCATTTATATGAAAAAAAAATAATAATAAAATACCAATAAAGTGTCGTTTAAAGAATAAATGATTCATGGAAAAAAAATTGTATTAAATACGGTTAAGGTTTGATACTAATCAAATATGTAATAAAATGTTAATATAAATGTTAAATGTAACAGAAATTAATATTTATTGATATTGTATTTATTATTACTTTGATTTTTTTTTAAACACTGAAAAACAAATTTTCGCTTACTGACTATACCTTGATGGCGTGAGTTTCAAAATAAGATTTTTATGACAAGTTTTTATTTGAAATTGTAATTATTTTTGAAGATAAATTAAGCTTTAACACCCACCAAACGTAACAAGTCAGATTCAACCGATGGATCAAAATGTGATTTTTTGGATAAAAAATAACTACAGAAAAAATCTTCTTGAATGCATGCTTTCAAGAGAAGATTGTACGTCAATTGATGTCATGAACCTAGGTAAATAAAAACCAAGTAAATTCAGTCAAGAATGTACAAACCCGCGACTCTTTCATCTAAGATTGAAAAGTACTATGGTTCTTGAGAGCTTAAATTAATCATATTCATTAAGTCCAGTGTGCCGTTATTGTCGTTCTATAGTATAGTTGTAGCAGTTGATTTGACGTTGAAAACCGAAGCCACTATCCATATTACTTCAGAAAGCTGACAATACTTCTAAAAATGGAAAAGTAACAGTAATTTTGTTAGGCAAGACTATCAACAGGAATAGTAAATTGATATCCGCAAATGATTTTTTTACTAGAAATGAAAAAAGAAAAATGTGGATATTCTGGCAAAGTTTACGAAAATTAGAGTTTTCCTACATGATAAATTTACCAAAAGACTCTGCAGTTTTAACATCTTTTGGACCATCAATTTTATTTTTTTTTTGTTGAAATTTGAAAAATTTTAATGCGAAAGAATTCTTTGCTTAATATGTCAGACTCAACTTAGTCTTCTAAGATAGCTCATTGCATGTTCCCAGTATAATTTATACGGCAGCATTTCCTTGAACTAAAAATGAAGGAGGTGTCCGTCTATTCTACGTCTTGTTTTGGTTTCAATTGAGTCTAATACTCTACGAAGTGTGCTATACGACAGACAATCATATTCTTTGATTCCAGTCAAACCTTCAACTTAACTTCAACAATAAATATTCAGTTTAGTTAGCTTACCTTACCAGCATGCAACTGTCCAAACAATTCATTCAGTGTAATAAAAATGTAACTTTATTTACAATTCCTATAAAAGTGTAAATTTTATTTATTTTTCATTTGAGGTTGCAATAAATATTTAATTATCATTAAAATAATATTGTAAGTGAAACATTCATTCAATAATCGAAATATTTTTAAATTAAATGTTCAACACAATACAATTCATAAAAAATTAACAAACAAATTCGGATATCATTTTAATTTAAATTACTCATTGACAATTTTTTGTTATGAATAATCATAATTAAAATAATTGTTTAATTTATTTTTGTATTTTTTTTTGCTCATACAATAATCATAATTAATTAAGAGAATACATACAAAAAAAAATCATAAACTCAAATAAAACATGATTATTTGAAATTAATGTAGCCAATTATCATTATTATTATTTGAGTTTATTTGATATGTTTGGCAGAACTGCACAAAAAAAAATATAATGAAATATACCGCGATTTTATGAGGTCAGCTAATAATTGCCCTAAAAAACACATAAAAATGATTATTATTGATTTAAGCAATGTATCATGCAGTTTATTTTGATAGATAGTTTTAATTTGAACAAATAAGTCATATGAGATTTCATAATTTGTTGGTTAGTTACGTTTTTATTGGTGTCATAATGGTATTGAGTGATTTGACATGGACATTTATTTACAAATGTTGGTATAGAAATATGAAAAGCACATAACTAATTTTAATGAAGGTAATTATTTTTAGTGGTTAAATATATTTTGGTAACAAATGAATTTCATAGAAACAAATACATCAAAAATGAACTTCAATTTTGAAATTGATGCATTTCAATTCTTATTTTTAAGAATAAACGAGCATTTAGAACGACAATTCTCTAAGAAGATTAAGTTTTTTTGAGTGTTTTACTCTCAAGTTCATTGTAAAGAAACTGACCCTTATTTTAATGAATATTTAATAGAACACAAAACCATATTCAACACAATGTTGCACTTAAACTGTTTTCTATGCATATTTTCATAGAAAATATATTCAAAGTGGTGATTCACAGGAGCAGACAAAAACCAACCCGCATTAATAAATAAATAATTTTAACAAAATAAATTCGTCCATCAATTTTCATTGTAGAATAGAGGCATTTAACACACACACACACACAAACGCATACAAAAAAAAGCCGACTGACATTGAATAACTCTAGACCAGAATTTTATTTTATTATTTTTTATCCAACATAAAATATGGACTTAATTTAATATTCATTCAATATTTGTTGTTAGATCAGCCAGAGTTTTGTTATGAAATGAGAGAAAAAAAAATTAAATAATAATAATAATCCATTTCAATGTAGTAAGTGGTGGACAAACGTCGATTTGAAACAGAAAAAATTATGAAATAGAAGCATGGTGTAGAACAAACGAACTTGGTTGCTATGGAATCGTGTCTGCTTCTAAATCGTTAGTTTATAACGACAATTGTAGATGATTCATCAACATATGACTGGTATATCTACTCAATGTATTGCTGAATAGATTTCCCCTCCTTACATTTTTTCGTTTATGTTGCATTTATTATGCTTTTTTTATACTTTACATACAAAACCCCTCATATGAAAATAAAATGTAAACATAAACGAGTGACTCTCTAACATAAACAAATGCAAACCTGTTTATTTACACTTCCTCGTCATCACTAGACATTGTTAGTTTATTACAGATATCATTACAAAATGTATAAATTGTACAGCCAAAAAAGAGAGAATTCAAGTTAAAGTCAAAGAAAAGAAAAGAAAGACAGAAAAAACAAAATAAAATAAAACGACATTATGATAAATGATTGTTTATATGCTTGGCTTAACTAATAATGTCTATGAGGAGTAATGTTATGTTACAGAAGACTGCATTAAACGCATTTTCATTTAAATAAACATTTACATTTAATTTTTTTTTATTTTAAGTATGTAGACAAGTAAATTACCTTTTTTTCTTTTGATATTTAAAGACAATGAAACTATTTTTTAACATAATGTCGCATATTTTGATGTATTTTTAATGTACTCTAACAAAATCATTTTTATTAAGAGACCTAGTGAAAAGTAATTAATTTGTTCAATTTCTATGCTGTGATAATAATTAAAATTATGTCATTTTATTGTCTGCCCTCCTGCTACACATGTTTACTGTCATCCATGTTATTTTAACTTGTCGCGACACATGCTCAACAAGTTCATTCATTTTTAATTTATTATTTATTAAACGGAAAATGTGGGTGTTTTAATTGACATTTCATTATTTTATCACCTGATTCTGTTTGCTTTGGAGTTATGAATAAGCTGTTTATTGATTTATTGAATTGAATGTTTGCACAAAAAATTAAATTTTTAGATGGAAATCGAGCCATCAGGGTTTTTGGGGCATATCTGTCGATTCTAATCACAAAAAAGTCACGTTTACAGAGGCTGAGTCTCTCTTCTTGTAAATCAGGCACCAAGCTTCGTCGATCCAAGCAAAAACGATTAATAAGCAACGAATTGAGATATTGCAAAGAAAATTGCAATCAAGTTTCGATTTCATTTAAAATCATTGGGCAAAATCATTTATTTAGTGTTCAATTGACTCACCAAAGCCATAAAATTACCATTATTAAAATTAAAATTGAAAAGGCGCGTGCTTATAACATACAATCATTAAACTAAACGTAAAAATATCGGTTACAGAAAATGAAAACAACTCGTGCTGTTACATTTTCTTTGTTAAAATCTAACAGAAGCGATCAATTCATAGTGATTCAAATCGAGAAAAGCAATCTAAAATTAATAATACATAATATTTTCTTATTGACTGTAAAACGGTTTTTTAAACCTAATAATTTTATGATTGATCAAAAAATCAACACGATTCAAGTAGGTATTTTATTTTTTTACAAAGGCAATGCAAGTTCCAATTCAAGATACATCAATATACCAATCATTATAGAAATTGTAGCTTATGGCAGTTTGATTATAGTTTAGATAAAATAAAATTGCCAGTTAATGGAGCTCAATGCAGCCTAAATTCACTTTGTTTTGTGACCATTAAATTAAACGTTGAAATTCATTAAGTTAATTTAAAATTGAATTTGGTGTGTCTCATTCATAAAATTCAATATCTATTTTTATATTTCTTTTTAATGTAATGAATTAAAAATAAAAATTTATGCACAGAACAATAAATTGGATTGAATATTTTTATTGTGTTCCGCCAACTTTTTTCCTCAATTTTTTTTTTTTTTGAATGAATGCAAAAAACTTCGCATACATGAAAAAGAAAATCGTATCAACTTGGAGTTTTGCCAAAATTGTCAATGTAAACATTTGTATGCTAATATATTTGTTGTGCTATGAAAAAAAAACAAACATCGGTGCAGACACAATTTAACCACTTTATTTAAAATTGTATAAAGAAATCACATTAAACAATGAATAATACAAAAAATAACTTGACATGAACTGAACCTTTGTCGAGTAAAAGAATTTTTGAAAAGTTTTGTCATTTGTGTTTTTTTTGGTTATTTCTCATATTTTAAAAGTATAAACAGAAAAACCGTTATTGTCATTATAATGCAATGGTATATGGCAATTTTTTTTTCAGAGAAAAGAAGGAAAAAAAACGTGTTTAGAAATTTTATGTGTTATTTCTACTTAAATTCTTATTTGTAATCACATTGAATTCATAAGTTTGCTCTTTTAGTATTTTTTTATCGATTTTATCTTCAAAAAATCATGAGCAAATTAAATTCAAAGAAAAATCGATAGAGAACTTTCTCATTTATCTCACTTAAGAGTCTTAAGACCAGATCTGAGTTCAATTTCTGTCAAATTCTTATCAATGTTTATGTTAAACAAACATCATAAAAATTTGAAATACAATCCAAACAATGTCTGAATTTTATCTTTTTTCTCTAAGCAAGATTGGTCAGAAAACAAAATTTTAATTTGTTTGAATGATAAACAAAAATTAATGTCAATGTCAATGAAAGATTGTTTGTATTGAACTGAAAGACGTGACATTTTTTCATATCTCAATTGAGAAATTTATTTCAACCCCTGTAATATTAATTACATGAATTTAAGCTGGCGATTAACATTGATATCTTGTAGCTTCAACATAGGCTGACATCAAAAGATCATCCACTTCCATTAATATATGGCTTGTAATTTTCGAGTTAAATCCAGTCAAAAAGCTTGAGACCAAATTAAGGCTCTCAGTTATCGCTGTTACTGTTGGACTCAAATACAAATCTTCGTTCTATTAAAGGAAAAAAAAAAATTTAATATGATAAAATTGATGTGAGACCATGAAATTTCACCTTGGTCATGCATGTAATGGTTTGGATTTGAGGTACAGTTACACTACAAGTATCAAGTTGGGAAATCAATTGACTAACAAGACCAAATGGAACAATTGATGACGTTATAAATGTCATGTAAGGTGTTGAAGCTTCTGCTGGAGCCAGTGTTCCTAAGGCAGTTAAATTTCTGAATGAATTTTAAAAAAATTCCTTAATTTTTTGTTCACTACACTGCCTCAACTCGAGAATATCGTGAACTGCTGCCGATGTTTGGAGCAAGACCGGACTTTTTCCATCAACAACACCTTTTTTACTGACAATGTCATTGTAGATCAAGGTTCGTGTATCGTCAATTAATTTCCGTAAGGTATAAACGACAGCGGTGTAATTTGAACGAAATCTGATAATATGATCTGCGAAATATGAGTTATTTCGGCCTGATGCTCCTTCAGCAAGTGACCGAAATTCGGAATCAATTTGATAACTTTGACCAGTATAAAAAGTTTGAGCAAATAATCTTGCATGCATATCCAATGCAGAATTGATTTGTTGTAAACTGTTTCTTACTAATGGTCTATAATCATAGCAAGTGATGCACTAAAATGAAATTTAAATTATATAAAAATCACAAAAAAATTAGTTCAATTTCTTACCGTGAAAGACACGAATAGTACAAATGTTAAATTTAAAAGCTTCATTATCACTTTAAAAACCTTCTTGTTGATTGAAATTCAATTGAAGACTGGATAAAAATTTAAAAAACACCTTCAATTTATATGAAAAAATTAGATAAAAATTTCTCGGAACTAAATTCGTTATCAATGTTTGACATTTCAACACTTGCCTCAGATTTTTCATTTCCACGAAATTTCTATCATAACAACAATCAATCTCAAGCTCGGATATAGCTCAAATGTTATCTTTACATAAGATAACCTTTACGTGGTGAAATTTTGCGCATACTTTTTTTCTGGAATAAGCCTTGAATAAATATTTCCCTAAATTTTTATCTTAAATTGTAAATATTAAATGTAATTCACCAAAAATTGTTTTTTATTAAATTCATATTTTGTTTATTTCATATCATGGAAGATTAAAACACGCATTTATTTCGAATAGCATTCAACTTTGCTCTTTTAAGAATTTCTTCGATACTTTTTCTGGTGCTGTAAAAGACTCCATAGTTAAAACCATACATGGCCCATTCAATTGTATCGAGTGCATCAAAGTAAATTCTTCGATCCTCATAAAAGTGAAGCAGTTCAGCCTGCATTAAAAAAAAATGTATTATTTAAAATTTATCAAAACACAAATTTAATCATATTTACATATCTAACAGCTCGTCCCAAATCACCAAAACTCATGATAGATTGTCGTGTCAATGCCTTAATTAATTCATTTGGAAACGCATATGCCAAGTCTCGTGGTATTGTGTTAGCAACAGATTGATAAAATTCATGTAATGTATTCACATAACCGATTTTCACTGTTAAATTATTTTTCAATACATTCAGATATTCTGTTACAAAAGTAGATGAACACAAATTTTGTGTTAAAATTTCATTCAATTCAACAAGTCCTGCATCAATTGAATTTCCTACTTCGAGGAAATTTTCACTCCAATATGTATAATTAGCCAAGACTCGATCTCTCGTATCATTAATTCGTTGTTGAATTTCCATGTAGTAATAAATGTAATTTCCACGCGTCCTTACAATCCATTTAAGAGGACATGAATAATTCGTATATGATGTAATTGTGCCATAAATTTCACTTACTCCCATTATATCAGGAAAAAAGTCTGGAATCGTTCCCTTAAACGACGGTAAAAAGTCAATTATTATGGTTGACATTATTTCAGTTGTAATTGGATTGGTCCAAGCTTTTGTGGTAGTCTGTTAAAAATATGTTAATGATATTAATATAAGTAAATTATGAGTATAAGAGAAGAAATATTACCGGAAATGACGCACAAATGAAAAATATCGGAATAATTAGAATCAACTTCATCTTGGTGCGAATATTGACTCCGTTGATTGAAAACTGAATTTTTCATAAATTTTTTTCAGCTTTATTTTGATATTTGATATTCTCAAATTTAATCAAGCTGTTTAAATAATCTGTTTTGAATTGAACAGAATCGTCGTGAGTATACATCATTATCTTTTTAAGGGTATCGTTTGAATTTTGACCGCCCTCTTCAAAATCATTAATGAATAAGACCAATTATCACCAATACCAATGTGTATAATCATGGAATTACCTGAAATTTATTTTTAACTGAATTAGGTTCTTATTCCAACTTATTAAGGCGATTTAATGAATTCAATTCAAGTTTTTGTCAGTTTTTTGTAATCAGTTGCCCTAATTTTCCATGCAATAAAAGAAAGTCTTAGATTTGGACAGAACAAAAAGGTATTCAACTTTTTGAGCAAAAGACTTTTAAATTCAAATTTGAAAATAGAAAATTCAACTGCTACCCAAAATAGAATCTTGATTGCAAAGTCATAAAAAACGAAACTGTTCAATTTGAACTAGGTTGAAATTTCCTCATAATTTATGAAATTAATCAAAATTTTAACCAAATATATAATGTCTTTGACTTCATCTTTCACTCTTTGATCAAACATCAATTAGAACATTCTGAGTTGAAACGCCTGGAAGAGTGAGATGATTCCAATGAAGCTCTTTGTTCAGAAGGCAGAATTTTTGCATTATTCTAACTTTGAACTTATGTTAACAAGACAACGAATGCCTGGGCTTATTTTCAAAAGTTTAAAAAAAAATAAAAAGATATGAATAGCTTTTCTAGTATATTTATTTAGCCTTATCATTAATCAGTCCTCAAAAAACTCATTATAACTAATGTAAAATTTAAATTTTGTCTTAACAAACCATTCGTTTGGCTTGAAGAACTGCTCCATCAATGAGATTTACCAAAATTGACTTTGTACCTTCCAATTGAGCTCGTGTTGTAGATTCCATATACCATTCCGTATATTCACAAGCATCTACATAGATTCGAGTAGTTTGGTCCAAGTAAATTAACTCAGCCTAAGTTATTAAAATAAAATTATACAAAATCATAACTTGAATTAAATGAGATAGCTTACTAATTTAAGAGCTTTCAATGGGCTTGTCATTGGTTCGTATATAATTTGATGGATATACATTTGAAATCCATAAACTGCTGAGCTTGGTATCATTTCATCATAATATGAATACATATAAAGATTTGATACTTGACTTAATGTGATTGAAACATTTTGTTGATAAACCATAATATAATCATCAATAATTTGTTGAGCACATCCTTTACTTGCCAATAGAAGCCCAATTGTAGTATAACCCCAATCGATCTCGTCCCCTACATTATTAAACTCCCCAACAGCTTCTATTAATGCATTTAAAACATTTGCTCTCGATTCATTGATATAACCCTGAATCTCGGTACACCATGGTTGATAAAATTGTCGAGTATTCGCAATATAGTCTGCAACTGCTGGGCTCATGTCAGGATAAGATTGGGTATTAAGGTATTTATAGCCGTCACAATTCATCATAATATCAGGAAATAAATACGATTGATAACCATCATAGTTAGACACAAAATCTGGAAGGCTTGACATTATTTGAGCGGTAAAATCTGACCATGCTAACGAACACTGTAATTTAAAAAAAAAATTATAATTTGAAAAGAGTACATTAAACAAAAAACTAAAAATCTTACTGGTGCCAAAACGCCAATTACGACAAACAAAATTAAAGACTTCATTTTCATGCGTGTTCTTACTGATTTCTAACGAGAAAATGATATCATGATATAAGAAGTAGCAGTTTTTATTCGAAACTCAAATATTGTTAAACAATCTGTTCAAACAAATGAAACGTTCTCAAAATATTGATTCAAGTTCAAATATACATTGACTATTTTTTTAATGATAACTTTATGAAAATTTGGTTTTGGTGGAAAAAATTTCATATTATAATTTCATAATAGGACTTCATTTAGTACCCTGAATTAGCATTTTCATTTCTAAAAACGAGTTGATATTTAGAAAGAAAAATGAAATTGTATTGATCATACCAATGTTCTTTTGTGAAAAATCGTATCGAATGTCCAAAATATAATAGTATCTTATCAAAAAACTTGTGCAGAGGCAGGACGAATTTACTCGAACTTGGGATTAACCTGTTTAAATTTCACCAATTTATTATTATATATTGCAAATAATTCAGTATTTGCCCATTTTTTTTTTGCCAAAAGACTTGAGAAAACAGACGTAATTTTCAACAAAAAAAATTAAAAATATTTGGCAGTTTCTATCTTGAAAAAAATATGGAATTTCCATATTGATTTTCTAAAACAGTTGGATCAATTTTAACAAGTGTTCTTAAAATATTATTTGTATTTGTAAAAGCGAAAAAATATTTAGACAAGATTGGTGTTTTTTGTTTGCGTATATTGATTATTTGGGCATGTGTAAGAAAAGCTGCTGATTTTTATGAGTATAAATAATTGAAATAATATCACAACTTTATCATTTTCGGTTACTCTGTGAGAAGAATAAGATTCTTGAAAATGAAGTCTTTTACATTGATAGCTGCTCTTTGTGCAGTAATTGCGGTAAGTTCTTTTGATTCAATTTTCAAACTTAAATTAAATATAATTCATAATTAGATTGGTCATGCTCAATATACATACAATTTTATGGGTAGACCATTCTACTATCAAGAAGTAGCAATGGTAGCTGAACAATTCACACAAGGCTATTATTATGGATATTACTGGGAATATGTTTTCCCACAATGGGAATATGAAATGCAACAATATCAAATGTTGGGTCAATATGTTACCGGAAATTCTGGTCAATGGTCACCAGAGGTTGAAGCAGATTTAATTAGACATGTTGTGGAGTATCGTGAAAATTACACTGATTTCCCAATTTATGCAATTCGTGCATCACAACAACATAAAGAATGGGTTTATGGAAATTGGACTTTGTTAAATGCTGATGTTGCTGTCTTTTTAGCTGAATTTGATGCTGGACTAAGAATGGCTGATCAAATGCTTTCTATTAGACCCGAATGTGGATTATCTGATCGTCAAATGTTTATTTCAGAAGCTTGCAGTAATTTGACTAATACAATTCAAACCACCATGTCATACATGATGAGTAGTAACAGTTACTTGTACAACATTGTAAGTCATCAAACATTGTCAATGTTCCCTATGATGTTTACTATGGCCCTTATGGATATGTATGACCCCATGAGAGCCGTTGAACAAATTGAATTAAATTTCTTTGAAGTACACCGTGCTCTTATTCGTAAACAACTCGATAATTTGTCAACCGCTCTCACTTGGTACATCAACAGTGGTTTATTAGTCACCTTGACCAATCAACGTGAATGGCTCTTGAACCTTCTTCAAACCATGGATTCTCGTGTTTGTCAATACCCTGATGCACCACTTTACTAATTGAAATGAAAATTATTGTTAAAATTAAGCTTTTCTAGATATAAAATACAGTCCTCATTTAACTTATTGAAATTTATTGCATTTTTTATATCCTCTTATGATTCTTTTGTTACATAAAATAAGTCTCACACTCTCTGTGAAACGTACTTCACACTAATCTTGAACTAGTTTTGAATCGAGAAAGCAGAATGGTATATTTACTCAAAAGATAAATTGATATAGAGTTTTATAATGTTTAAATATCCGAAATTGAATTATTTAATCGATACCCTGCAAATATTGTGCAGTTTGTAGACAACATGAGTGATCACGGCCTGTAGATTAGAAGGTAATTTGTAAATTATATTGCATTATGGAAATTCTTTCTTAAAATTGTAGCGTCATAACAGTAAATCCTAGCCAGTGCTTAAAGTTAAAATTTAGCCAATTCTTCAGGCGAAAATCTATGAAATTTTTTTAGGATTCACATACACAGTCACAATTTGAATAACTTTATCATACCTTGGAAAATTTAGGACACATTTTATTTACTTATTGAATTTGAGATGTCACTTCCTTTAATTTTACATATCTAAACAAGAGCCCAATCAATTATGAGAACAAAGGCTACGAATGAATATGAATAAAAGTTTTTGATTTGCTTTTCTAGTTAAAATTTATTTTTTCTTATACACATAATCAGTCCTCAAATAACTTATCTTACGTAATTAAAATTATTATTTTTCTTTATTGGCCGGTACAGGCAAAGTTTGCAGCATCTCGTAAAATTGCACCTTCAAGAATGTTTCTCAAGTCGTCTAATGCTGATGTATAGTAGGCATAAGTTTGACTTACAAAATACCATTTTGCGTATTCACAAGCGTTGATTACCGTCATAGAATCAATAGTCATGTGTTTGAATTCAGCCTGAAAAAAAAATTATTAAAAATTATCTTTGTTACTAAAATTATAAACCTTACGTCAGCTAAGGCAGACAGAGCATCGTATGCTGGATCACTTTGAGCATATGAAAAGATCATTGTGAGTTCTGATGAAAATCCATATAAAATATCAACTGGAACAATTTGACTTGACATGCTTACAATCGAACTCAACATATAAAATTTATTGATCGCCATTTGTAAATTCGAACTTAATGTTGATGTGTATGTGCTGAAATCTTGTGAGCCACATTCTGGTCTAGCTGACAAAATACCTTGTGCTTCAATAAAAAGTGCTTCGAATTCGGGCATAGCTGCAATAAATCGGTTGTGCCAATAAGTCAAATTGGCATTTGTATAATTTCTATCAACCATGCATTGGTATGCGATATTTGTGTACCAAGGTTCATATTTGTTTCTTGCATTAAGATAACAAATTAAATCAAAGTTATTTGTTGTCAAAGTTTGTTGCATAACAGAATCGAACATACTGTCAACTTCCATTAAGAAATCTCTGATAGCATATTCATAGTAAGCTGGCAGAGTACTATAAACATCTGCCTCACTATCAATTATTTGTTGAATTTCTGGAATAAATCCATTGGTGGCCTGAAAATCAAATTAAATAATAATAAAATTTTCAAAAGAAGTTTTAAAATTAAAAAAAAAACAATACCTGAACAATGGCAATTATCAAAATACAAAAAACTGCCTTCATTTTGACGTGGTCTCTTTGCACGAAATTTCAGAAGGAGAATGATAAACTTTTAACTGCGTGTTTAATTTTTATCTCAAATTTTTCATTATGTTTGGAAATTCAAGACACTTGCGTAAATACAAGTATTTTTTTGATTGGTGACAATACACACATAAAAAATAAAGGAATTATTATCAAAATATTGATTAAAGCTGGATTAAAAATTTACGCAAACACTAGTGAAAAAAACACAAATTATTTGTTGAGCATGTACAAAAAAACTGTTCTAATATTTATCAAAAGTAACACACTTAGCTCTTGAATTTTAAATGAAGGTTGAAATAAAATTAAAGAATTTTTTAGATGATTTTAAAAATCTTTCAATAAGAAAATTTTAAAGTGCATAATTTCATTTAGTTAAAATACGAGCAATGATTCATACGAAACAGTTCAATGTCATTTATAATTGTCAACGAAATTTTCTATTTACTTTCACTTATTAAGTGGAAATTTCATTTCATTTATTTTGTGATCTGACGTGGTTTTTCCATTAGTGCATTTAATTCCAAATATATTCATAGATACTTGTTAAAACATGTTTTATAAAGAAATATTATTTTTTGGCACAAAACAAAACACTTGTCAAAACATTTTTCTTGAAAAATAAAATTCTGATGAACAGAAAATGACGATGTATGAAATTTTTTCTCTGTATTTGAATATTATTCAAATGATTGAAAAATTTGTTTGATATTAATTGATTTTGATACAAATTTAAAGAGAAACATGAAATAAATTTTAAAAATCAACTGATTTCTTGTGCATCGAGCACATGCTTTCTTAGTATAATAAAATTTCAATTCAAATAATGCATGTTACCATTAACGCTCATAGATGTCGTTAGTAGTCAATATTTTTGCTAATGTTAATTTTTATTACTTTTTATTACAGAGATACCACATCTGAAGTAACTAATAATCATCGTCGATCAACAAGTCGCTCATCCATTACAACAACCACATTAGATCGGAGTAGCAACAACGATTCACCTACATTGAGTAATAATAGTGGAAGCCAAAAGACAAATAATCAAAGTAGTAGCATCAATAATGACAGTGAAAATACAACTCAACCATTAAATGTAACAAATAATAGTATAACTGATAATAACAGCATTTATAATACAATTTCTTCAACGTCTCAATTGACTGGGAGCGGTATTACAAGTAATAATAATAATAACAATAATATAAATAATAGTAGTGGCAGTGGCAGTAATATTAATAATAAGAATGTCATTTCTGTGGATGATGTTGTACCAAAGGAGAAACGATCAAAAGATCGTGACCGCGATAGAAATATGTTTACGTTACCAGCCCAAAAAGATGGAATTTTTGGAACATTAAAGAAACATGCCAAACGTTTTAGTTCTCAGTCATTTTCCGAGGGGAAATGTGACCCAAATCGACAGCGCAACAATAGACCAAAGAGAGATAAATATAATCGAGCGTATTATTCAATGAATGAAACAATTGAAGTACTTGGCGATCAAGTTATTGAGGATGAGTTGACGGTAAGTGACCTTGAATTTATTTTTTTAAAGTAAACACTATTTTAAAGGTCATTTTTAAATAGACAAAGACCTTAATCCAATTTTCACTGAAATGGATAACGAATTAAAGGGTTTAAAATTATCACTAATCCAATGAGTACAAAAATAGAACATCAATATTACTTTTTTACACTTTTATGATTTCATTTTCCTTTCAACAAATGGTCTTACTCGTTAATTCCTTTTCCTAATATTGACATGTTTGAAATTAGAGCAAGGTTTCGTCAAATTTCTCTTAGATCCTTTTTCATGTCCCTTGCATTTTGGAAGTAAGTCAGATAAAACAATCTTTTGCTTGCATTTCAGCCAAATATCTTTTAAAATTTTGTTGTTCCAATCATTCAGTAATTTTTCTGTATCGAAATTTGATTTCTAGGAATAACTTTATAAGAAACTCTCTTTGAATTTGAATATAAAAATTACTCACAACGTTCATTAAATTCATGAACAGCCTCATATTTTCCTCATCATATACCTTCATAATCGGATCAATATTTTGCCGTCTTTTCAGTTTCATTCCAGCCAATCTGTTATATGTGTCAATTTTGCCTTTTGTCCTATAAATTTCATTGATTCGACATACCAAGGCTCGATTTTCTCGTGTAATTTCTTTGAATTTATTTGAATCGATGTGTGATTTGAACATTTTATCAACTTGGACGAAGGGGGCGTTATTGTCAATTTTATGAGTAATTCTGGACATCTGGAAAAAAATTGTTTTGATAAGAGTATTTCTTATTTCTAAGATGAATGTAAAAAGTTACATTCTTTAAATGTAATTGATAGAGACGATCATTGAACCTCTGAATAGGATTTCTGTGTGGTGGCTTACAGTTACAGTGTGATGACATTTCATTGAGAATTTTGTTGAAATTGAAATGATTTTAGTACGATACACAATTTAGAAAAAAAAATTATTCAAATCAAAATGACGTTAAATTCAATGAATTATGTGAATTTTTAAATATTACGATAAAATTAAGATAAATTTACTTATACACTTAGATCTTAAAACAATTATTGTCACAATTGAACAATTTCTCATATCAGTCATGTGGAACCGATCATTTAAATTAACGATTTTGGTTTGAATCAAGCAATTTTGGGTCTTCTTTTGAAATTTTAAATGAAAAAAATCTTTTTTTAATTGAAAAAAATACGTTAAATGAAACCTTATTAATGATAAAAGTCAATTCAATCAAAAGTGAAATTAAATCGATAATTAGCGAAATAAATTTCACTCTGACCTAATATGTCAGGGGTTTTTAATGTAAACATATCTCATCATGAGTATTTGTCAATCAATGTTTCATCAATTGGATTAGAAATCGTTTAATTCATTATCGAATTATGGCGTCGTTCATTAATGAACTTAAAAATGAGACTCAGTGCCCTTTTCCATGCCTTATCTAACATAAAGAGTACAATTTCGACATTTTCATTCATTTTATCATTCAATGAGATTTTTTACATTGAAGCATAAAATCATATTATTTTATCATAACAAGTCATCAAAGACTGTCACCATAACTAAACAAGCGCATTATTTTGAATTATTTTCAAAATTACTCATGTAAGACTGTATCAAATGTAACAAGAAGATGATTATTTTGAAACAAAAAAAAATTTACCATGAACCATTAAATACACCCACAAATAATCCATATGAGAAATAATAAAAAAAAAAATCCAATTTGCATACTTTTTTCAATGAATAAAATACTAGTATCGTTTGAACACTCGATTCAATAAATTGTTCGTTTGACATAATTAATTTTCATTTTTTTTATTTTAAGCTGATACAAGACAAAAGTCGCGTGTATTGGTTTTTAAATTTTCCTTTTGAAATTTGAAATGAAATGTAAAAAAAAAAAATAAATAATAAAAGTAATAATAGATTTGTAGGACTTTAAATATAAAGGTATTCAAATGAAGCCGCGTAAATCTTCTGTAACGTCCATCGGTATTAATTTGCGCATGTCATACAATTAATTGTGTAAATAAATTGAATAATAGAAAATAAAAAAAAAATAACATAAG
Source organism: Culicoides sonorensis (assembly GCA_900002565.1). Taxonomy (NCBI): domain Eukaryota; kingdom Metazoa; phylum Arthropoda; class Insecta; order Diptera; family Ceratopogonidae; genus Culicoides; species Culicoides sonorensis. Next base: position 288,991 of record LN483553.1, read on the forward strand.
TACGTATTTATTTAAAAAAAAAATATATTTTTACGAATATAGTGTGAAGAAAAAAAAAACTATGTATTCATAAAAATAATTGTATCGAAATAAAAAAAATGTGCCTTTGGTTAAAAAAAACTTTTTTATTAGTTTAGTACTTTATTAAGTATTGATCAGTGAAGTTTATATCGCGAGGTGATTTATTGTAAGGTGATTGATTGATATTCACCTTAAAAATTTCACATGAAATGTGTTGACATTTATTTCATTTGAACTGCAAGTCGAGGTGCTAAAATGAGTACAAATAAATGTAAAATAAATAAAAATGTAACAAAGTTAGTTATCAGTTGCTTATTAACTGAAAGAAAACTAGTCATGTTGTAATTAGTGGAGCGAAAAATCATAAATTAGATATTTGAATTAGTGATTTAAAATGAATTTGCAATGATCAATCATCTAGAAATTATATTTTAATGAGATGAAATATTAAACATGCTCAGGCAAAGTTTGAGATTGAGTTCATTTGGAAATGAAATTTTAATATTAAAATTTTTGAATTAATGTGAAATGTTTCATACACTGTAAATTGAAAACGTATCGTAGTGTAACGTGATTCACTCCGCTAAAGGGGTCTGTGGCTTAACCACGTATATGAAATTCCATACGCGCGAAAAATCAGTATAAAATGTTAGATTGGTGCTTTACGTGGTCATTTTCGAAAACTAATCATTAAAATAAACCAAAAATTAATGTTAGTTCATTTAATTGCCGTAAAGTTAGTTTGGCGCTGTTTTTTCTCTGTCATATACGTAGCTTAACGCTAAATGGCAACTGTGGGTTCAAATTGAGCGTTATTTTTGACGATGCCCCACTGATATTGGGTTGAGAGTGTATTGTAGGCTCTCAGTTTGTCTGGTCTAAGAACTCTGGGTTTGTAGTGTGGAGAAAGGGATTAGAAGAGTCGATTGCAGTCTTTTAGAGCTAGTTAACGTTAAAATTTTAGCGTAAGCCTAGGGTGGACCTTAGATTGGTATAAAAATGCCTGCCCCGCGGACCGAAGTCCTACTATGTTCAAACCTTTGACCTAAGCTTTTATTCAGTCATCCCAAAGTCAGAGGATCAGAATAATAATTTTCCCCTAAAGTGACTCGAATCACCGCCAATGACAAGATATACGATATTCACTTGACTTTCATTACTCCTATAGGGCGCTTTCCAGGACATTTTCAATTTACAGTGTAAATTTTCTTAATGATATAATTTTAAAATGAAGATTTGATCACAACATTTCACTAAACATCACAACAAAATGTAAACATATTAAAACAAATTATTTCCTCATCAACTTACACTAACTTCATTTTATTTGAACATTAAAAGCCCCCACTTAAAATAAATTTGATAAACAAAATACTACACAAGAAGAAGCATCTCCGAGTCACAAAATATTTCATTCATAAAATTTTATGATTTATGATTATACACTAACTTTCTTCTATCTTTTAAGTTAAAACATATATCAAAATGTATAGCTTACAAGTAAAATTATCCAAGTAAAGTGCATTAACTTGAACAAGTGCAAAATATTATGATAATTATAATAAAAAGTGAAAAAAAATAAGTTACGATGCATTTTTTTCATTATTTTAATGATTGAATCAATATTAAACATTAACATACATTAAAGGTCTTGAGAAAGTTGTCAAACTACTTACTGTGGTAAATATATTCAATGATTGTATCAAGTGAAATGATAATTAAAAAATTTAAAATAAAAAAAATATTTTGATATGTAATGGGAAATGAAGATAAAATTAATGACAGTTAATTTTTGATTGTTTAATTTTTTTTGAAAATAAAAAAAAATCAAATTTCATAACAAAATGAAATTTCTCAAGTGTATGAGTCGAAATAAAAAGGCATCACCAAAGTCAAATGTCGCTGTGAGAAAAATAAAAAAATCGAAAGCCAAACATAATAAGAAAAGGAAGGAAAATAAAATTAATGGAAGGAAAAAACGTAATCGCAATTCATACATTGCGTCATCATTTAATCGCAACTTTTATCCTGTTGAGCAATTTCCGCGACGAAGTTTCAGCACACATGACATCATTGAGGCATATGAGAGTCCAAATGCTGATACTTATATCTATAATTACAACATTGAGACTGGCAGACGAACCAAATCTGAACCTGAAATTAGGGCCGAAACAGCGTATGCTGATTACTTGCGTTATTATCAAAAACAGATACTTGACATGCAAATGCAGACTCAAGCGAGAATGAGAGCTCCAATTCAAGTTAATACGCCCCTCACTTGTGACAGTAATAATAACGATTATGGATTCCATGTTGCAACTAATTCCCATCAAAACATCGATTTACAAAATGCTTACAATTTAAAACAATTACAACAACAACAATTTTTTATTGATACCTCAAATAATAGAATGTCTAATAACAGTCAACATCAAATCGCATTTCAACATAATTCGAATCAAAGATCTCATGTACCTCAACAATGCTTTAATAACAATAGCAATAATAATAACAATAATAATTTAAATCAAAGTGTGAGAATTTTAAATAGTAATAACATTAACAACAATAATAGATACAATACAATACCAAGTAATGATTTATCGTATTTAATTGGGGATGAGTATCATTCGTCGTCTCATGTAGTGAAACAACAACAAATTCCCTCGCAATTATTGCATTCCTCGAAAAATAGTTCACGGTTCACATATCCCCAGTGTCTCAATCAGGCAACCAACATTTTTACAAAAGGCATTTTTGCTTCATCTTCAAGTGGTTTAAGCAAAAAATTACATCACAGTCAAGATAAGAGCAGTAAAAAGAAACATTCACATCATAAACGAAATAAATTGAAGGTAGGCAAATGTTTTAATTTGAGTATCTTCAACCATTTATAGACCAAAATGAGTAAATTATACCAAAAATAATGTCATTTTAATGTAAAATATTATTTATATCAATAAATTATATATTGAAAGGGAGTGTGACTAATCGACTATTGAATTGATAATGAATTTCATCAACATTAATTTAAATTTATGTTGATTTAAAGGAAATAATCTCGAATGCTTTAACTAAGTATGAAAAATGTTATTTGATTTTTTTTTGTTTTGTCATGGAATTGCATGAAGTATCATTTTTTAAATCAATTCAAAGAAAGAAAGAAAAAACATCGTAAATCGACATTTGATACCTTGGTATTAAATTTAAATCTAACTTAAATAAAAAAAAGAAGTAGTAAATCGATTGACTTCACCACAAAAAAAAAAATAGAAAGAAAATAATACTGACATGGATTAAATTAGACATCGATATGTCGATGATATTCATATTATTCATTGTATGGAAAGTAAAATAAAAAATTCTGTTATTGCTAGACAATTTGTCGTGTAAATTTTTTTTGCTTGGAACGTAGTTTGTCTTTAGATTTGAATTGAAACTTTTTCAAGCGAATTCATTGACCTCTGGTTGATAAAAAACATTAAATTGGCTAGACTTCAAAACCTACTTACACTGACACACAGATTGAACTTATTCAGCAGATGAACATTAAAATGGTAGTCACGGCAAACTCAGCAAACGCTCAATTACGCGAAATATTCGGCAAAAAAACATGCAATGCTTAAAAAACGCCTTGAAAAGTTTTCTGTGAAGTTTTTTGCTTTTTGGTGCATTTCGTAAGAAAAAATGCACTATTATAGACGGTTTTTCCGCCGTAATAACTCCGGAATGGTCCATTGAAGCGAGGTTTGTTAAATAGAGTGGGTCATAAGGATGATTTTTAACTCATTATTTTTGAGATTGGGCTTCCAGAGCCTAAAAAACCGTAAAAAACGGATAAAGTTTTTAAAAAATGGATAAAGTTTTTTAAAAAATGGATAAAGTTTTTAAAAAACTGATGATTTGTTTTGGTAGATGGAAAAGTTTACTAAAATGAACTTTAACTCATTGGTTCTGAGACTAGGGTCAGGGATTTGGCTAGGGTATTTGGCTCAGCCGTTGGGTTCAGGGATTAGGCTCCAGAGCCTGAAAACGGTCAAAGGCCCAAAATGTCCGATTTTTTCAAAGTTTTCTGAGTTTTTTTTTTGAAAAATCCGTCATTTTAAAAAATTTAAAAAATTTCACCATTTTGAAATTTTTTATAAAATTCCGCCATGAATCAAGTTCCAACGAAATGCACATTTCATAACCGCTCAGTGGTTAGAATTTCTCATTTTTTCACACTGTTAAAAAATTATCAGAAAAATTCACTGAAAATTCGAAAAATGGTCAAATTTTTTTCGATTACGTCAATTTTTTACAAGTTGCTGAATAATATTCCAATTTTCCTAAGTATTTTCTGCTTTTTACAGGCATTTACTGATTTTACAGTACCTTGACATCTTAATCTTCCAATGACTGGTTAACCCAGTGTATTCTGCCAGGTAATCCGAATAATTCGGCAGTCTAGAAACAATAACATTGCATAAATTGGTAGGGGTTTTGAAACACATTGCATTGATAGAGGTCTGAAACTTTGATTAACCCAGATTAGGCTACAGTCCTTCCAGAAGGCCAAGCAAGTTTAACTTAAATTCGTTTAAAATCATACTTTGGACAAATGAACACTATCGGAAACTGTCCAAAATGGTTCTAAAGAATGTTTTTTATGAAATTAACATAAAAATTTACAAGAACAAAATAATTTAATATTTCAAAATTGAAGCCTTATCTGGGTTAAGTCATTTTTGCTCTAATCAAGAGAAGCTGATCGATCATTCTTAAAATATACAAAGAGGTGTGTTTTCATTACATAATTTATTTATCAATTTGATCAAATTTCATTGAGTTACATTTCAAAATTTACAAAACACGACGAATGATGTGATCATGATGTAAATTTGTAACATCAATATTTGAATTTGGTGTCATCTGATCTTAAATGTAAGTGCTTTTTCACAACATTTGTTCAAGTAATCGTTTTAATTTACATCAATTTATTTTTTTTAAGGGCCGATGTTAGTGGTTTAGTATAAAATTTGCATGTTTCGTCTTAATTTGAGAGGAAAAATTCTTGATACTTAAAAAAAATTATAAGATGAGTCATTAAACAAAAATTATCATAAAGCAAAAAACGGAAATTACCTGAATAGCTTTTTTTGTATGTATTTTTGATACTTTTGCTTTGAATCGTTCTTCTACCCAGGGAATTAGTTTCATTCATGCCAAATACGTGTCGTGTCTTCTATCTTTAAGTTAAAAGAAACTGAAACATTGTAAATAAAAAAATAATTCCAAGAAACCAACTGTGTTCTTCTTCTTGCATATTCTTTTCATTTAATGTTTTTGTACCAATTAGTCATAAATTGGTGTCTTTATTTACATTTCATTTTGATGATAAAAAATTTGCATTGAAAATGACATGCAAATCGAAACGAAATATTTATTTATTTGAAGTGCGAATTAATTTTAAGCGAATTCCAATTCATTCATTTGATCAGCTCAATCAAAATCTGTAACATGAATGCAAAATAGATGTCAAAATTAAACGTTTATGTTATTTGAATAATTTCGCAGGTGTGCCAATCGAATTCCTTTGATTAGTTTCACTTGAGTTGTATTTTAAACTTATAAAATTTCTAACATACATCAGAATTTTAATTAAATGAATACCTGAGGTTTTAAATAAAAAATAAATAATTGGATCGTTAATAATATGATACGATTGTTGTTTTGTTGTTACATGTTGAAAGTGCAATTGTATGATAAACATTCACAATTATTTGATATGTTGCACATGGAAGTAATAACACTTTCTCTTTTTTTTCTTCTATGAAACGTTAGATGCATTTTGTTTTCAAACAAAAGAGAGAGAAAAAGTCGTTGTCACATTTATGACCCATTCATAATTTATCATGTTACTGCTTGAAACGAAATATTCATCATGCGTTACTTTGTGAGGCTTTTTTCTATGTTTTTTTGATGTTATTTGATTGAAATGAAACTACAACCTCAATTTTTACTTTAAATTGATTCTGAAAATGATGAGACTCGTTCAAAACAGGGGGTAGTCAGGCCACTTGCCAAGACAAAAAATCATTTTTCATTTTGCGCATTTGACATTTGGCGAATATACTGTTTGGCAAATTAGATATTTGACAAATATGGCGTTTAACGTATTTACTCCTGGTTCAAAATCTTCTTATTTTAAAAGATCACCAGGCACTTGGACGTGAAATCCAATCTAACTCTTTTTTGTATCGCTCATTGTGAGCTTTAAATGTCCTGCAAAGCTGAGAGATTCGTTCCAGACCCACACACGCGAGTATTGAGGTCAGTCTTGAAGTCTGTGTGACTGCATGAGAGCGGTTTGCGAGCAAATTTCAACTTCAAGGTGGATCATAGCTCTGTAAATTTTACTTTAGATGAAATCAAATTTAAAATGCAGCCCTGTTCAAGTGAAATTGAATGAAAAAAGATCAAATGATTTTTTTTCTCCCCAGTAAAAACTTCACACTCATAATTTTAAACAATATTTTATGATAAAGTTTTTCTTTTCCTCAAAAAACGTTTTTGGTTTAGACAATCCCTTTTCAAAATAACAATAATTAGCTGATGAATGTTAAAATAAAAATGAAATCAAAACCATGCTTTATCACATTTCCTAAACAAATCAAATATAAAATTACACAAACATTGAATTGCCTGTGTTTAATTGTAAAAATAAACGTTCTTTTTTTATTATTTTTTTGTTAAGATATATTTCGGGATCACATTTCAATATAATTTTTATTATTTTTTTCATAAATAATAAAATGAAAAAAAAAACAAAAAAAGAACGTTCAAACTCTTGATTACTTATATTTTTTTTTATTATTTAAATCGACTTTAAAAAAATTTTAAATTTACATAAATATACGTATAGTGTGCAAAATGTTTTGCCTTTTAAATGTTCACTTGAATTGAATTCAATTTCAATTCAAACAAAAAATGTTTTTTTTATATAAAACATGTTGTGGAAATACGAGAGAGAGAGGAGTTTAAGTTTTTAAACTGCCGTTTTTTTGTTGTTATTTTTTTTTTTGAATTTGTTCATTTACTGTTGGAGATCGGTTACATATGTGCTGTGAATGTACAGCACACATATTTTTAACTTGTCTTACAGGTTTGGATTTAAGCTGTTTTTATGATTTCTTCTTCTTCTTTCGGCTGTACTTGAAGCAGGTAGATATGAGACGAAGTCAGTGGTGGAACATGTGATCATTTTTCTATGAAAAGGTGGAATTTGAGCAAAAATTCTGTAAATTTTTGTATTTTTAGTAATAATAAAAATTTAGTATGATTATTTTGAGCATGAAATCAAAATATTTCCCTTCCCTTCCCTGCAATTTCTGTTATGTTGTGCACACTTTCATGTTGACTTAATCATATTACGACTCAACCAGTTTGGAATTGTCCAAATATCAAATAACAGGAATCGATTTCAATGTCCTGAATTTTTGCATATAACAAGGACGAATACTCACCTGTTTCATTGTTTACCATACTGTTAAAGTATTAAAATTACACTTAAAAAAAGAATCCTTTTAACAAATTTTATACCTGTCACATTCCTCACAACTACACACCTTTTTTCACTTTATGAATTCACTAATACACGTTAACAGTCATAACTTGGTTTAACATTTCAATTCGTGTACACTGTGAAATAATAATGAACACAAGAAACCTGCATGAATCACATATAGATTCTCTTTTCAACATACATTCACATATTATTTTAATAAGACTCTGGTTTGTAAGCAAGTAATATTGGCGTCCATTTTAGTTTTGTCTGAGATTCGTTACTTGTAACAAGCATTTTAACATACAAGTTAAAATTTAATTTTTTCCATGTAATCACGGCATAAAACATTTCAAATTCTAAGTCACATTGAATTCAAATGGACTTTTGGTGAAATTTAATTGTAAATATTTCTTGTAAATAAATTTAAATTAATATTTTTAATTGAATAAAGTGCCATTAAAATTTTAATGTTAGAAAGAAATTTTATACAAAAAAAATGCAACGAATCAATGAAATTTAAAAGTTTAATGTGAAAAAGGAATCAAATAAAGCCAATTTAGTGCAAATAAATGTGTTTGTGTTAAGAAAATGTATGTAGAATGAAATAAAATTTCAAGGTTCTGTACATAGAAGTTTTATAAATACATCAGAATCAGTAAGAGAAGCAAAAAAAGAAATAGACGCAACGTGTTTTGAGAATTTATAAAATAAAAATAATAATACAAAAAAATATCGACGCTCAAATTGAAAATAAAATAAAAAGAAAATAATAAAGATAAATATTTACATTCAACTCATGTTATCGTGTTTTGTCTTCCATACACAGACACACACACACACGTGTATGATAGCGATATGTGATTTGTCTTGTGCAATCATTAATTATGCAAAAAATTAATAAAATATGAAATAATAATAATAAAAATCAGACACATACAAATAAATAAAATAAAAAAAATTATAAATTCAAATTAAAATTAATATTAATCAGATAATTTAAATGTCAATTTATTGCTTGAAATATTATTCAATGAAAGTGAATTTTAATTTAATAAAATAAATTTTAAGGGTTCGTCACTTGATTTTAACACAAATCTTTTGTTTTATAATTGAAATCGAAAAAAAATCAATAATTTGTATGTTAAATTACATCAACATTTTTAATGACAACACGACGAAATCAATCAAAGTTCACATATAGGTGTAAAAATAAAAAAAAAATATCTTGTAAAATAACGATAATATAAAAATTAAAATGGATTTACTTAATTCATCGAATGGGTCACAATTGCCCAATAATCACTTTCATATGGATCCACAGGTAATGATTTTTTTGGTTGAAATTGATTGAAAATGAGTGGGAAATGAATGAATTTTGTCAAGAATAGAATTTAAAGTGTATTTTCATGATTGTTTTCATGGAAGGCGTTCACTGAAAGCAATCTGGAAGCTCTGATTAGCCCATTTCTGTCGATTTGTGTCAAAGTCGCCAATCACTAAAAAAAGTCACCATTCACTAAAAAAAAGTCGTAAGTCACTTAAAAAAAGCAGTTTATCACTAAAAAAAACGTCAATCGTAAAGTCAATCACTTAGGCCAATTATGAAAAGAGTTAGCAATCACTAAAAAAAAAGTCGCCAATCACTAAAAATAGCAACCAATCACTAAAAAAATCACTTAGATTAATTATGAAAAAAGTTGGAAATCACTAAAAAAAAAGTCACCGATCACTAAAAAAAGTCACCATTCACTTAAAAAAGTCACCAATCACTAAAAGTAGTCAATAATCACTACAAAAAGTCGTCAATCAATTAAAAAAATCAGTTTATCACTAAAAAAACCGTCAATCACTTTGAATAAGTCACCAATCACATTAAAACAGGTCAATTATGAAAAAAGTTGGCAATCACTAAAAAAAAAACCGTCGCTTATTAAAAAAAAACCGTCGCTTATTAAAAAAAACCGTCAATCACTTAAAATAAGTCACCAATCACTAAAAAAAGTCACCAATCACATGTGGACAGAAAAGGGTTAAATTAAATCTCATTTTAGGAATTTTTCCGTTACAGTTCCCTTAAATTTCATAATTTTAGCATAAATGCAATACAATAATATACAAAAAATCAGTTCACTTAAATATTTCACAAAAATTTCAAACCTAATTATCAAGTATTGTGGTATAATTTAAGATTTAATTCAACATTTGGATCATTAATAACTTTAAAAAAGGAAAAAAAAATTGTAAAGTGTTGAAAACGTAAAATTTTATTTTGATCAAAATTGATTGATGATTGTTAGATGAAAAGATTGTGTTAATTGATCAAAAAGATAAAACTTCATTTTCCATTTAAAACCCAAGTTTACCAACAAAATCATCGCAAACTCAAAATAAATACGTTACAACTCACAGCACACTTAAGCTTAGTTAACCAGTTTTATTCAAGAAAAAAAATTGAAATACTTAACATAACTTTATATAACAGTGGAATGTCACTTTTTTTATAGTAAAAATACAACAAAACCACATTTGAATTTGATATTAAATGCAGTTTAACATTATTATATTGAGCAAATAAATGTCTATATGAGTAAATTAAATTGCATTATAAATATATATTTTGCGTTGAAATAGATATTGAAACGCTTTGGTGGTGTATTGTGTGCTTTTTATGCTATATGTGAGTTGTTGCTGGTTTTATTGCAATTCTTGTGTTTATGCTTAAATTGTATTAAATGCTGGAAGGCAACAATAAGAACTTAGGTATTCAAGATTATCTGAAGGGTGTAAATTTATTTTTCATTGTTGGCTAGTTAACCCTTTGCCTTCCATATGACCGTTGGCTTATATGACAGCGAATGTCTCGTTCGTCCAAATTCAGATTCATGTTAATTTTGAAAATTCATAAGCGTTTTTGCCAATATTCACTGAATAAGGCTCCTCATCATTTCATAACAATTCAGATGTAAGAAAAATCAAGGTAAAGGGTTAACATATTTTTTTTCACAATCACCATACATTTAAATTGAAAATCAATAGAGATTTAAACGGGAATTTAATGTGACCATTGTTCATTTAATTTGTTTTCTTTAAATATCAAATAGTGACAATGATTATACAAAGACAGCTTACAATAACAGGTTCTTCTGGTCTTGACGACTTATTATAATGAAAATATTTATAATTTCAATTACAATGTTAATGTAGGTGAAATGAAAGGAATCCTGTTCTATTCAATAATAATTACAGTTAGGTAATTTTCGTTCTTTGTGTCAGTTTCATTTTAAATTTAACACAAATGTGAAATTCAAATCCATTAAATTGAGAATTTTTAGGTAAAATATTACAACGATATTCAATTAAATTTAAAACGACAAATTTTTACTCGTATTAGTCATCATACAATTTCAATTTATCGGTAAATTATTTATTGCACATAATTCCATTTTTGAACTATTTTCGATTATGTTAAATGATAATAAAAACGTAAAAAAAAATTTAACATTGTTTTAAAATTACAACTCTAAATTCAACACAATTGAATTGAGTGCTGACTCACTTCTTGTAAAAAATTTTCTTGAATGTACGCTAAATTTTTGTATTTTATGAGGAAAAAAATGAAATTTCAATGAAAAATGTATTTTAATTTTTATTTTTCTAGTCTAATTTTAACGAGCTTTATCTGATTGAAAAGTTTCGTGTCACGCAGTAATTTTTCCCTTAACTGCCATTTTAATGCCATTAAGGCATTCTGTGATGATAAATGAATGAATGTGAGTGAGTGATTCGTGGAAAATTTATATAGGTCGAATTTAACTGTTACTTCTGTTGAAATGAGATGACACTGAAAGAAAATAAAAGAAGAAGAAGTTTTTTCTTAAAAATTTCATTGAATTAGTATGAATTGTGTACTTAAACTCAAAACAATGACATCGTTTGTTAAATATTTTTTCTCTCTCTTTACATGTACCAAAATTTTAACGATGCATGTGTGAAATTAGCAGATATGTGATATTATCTTCATGTCTTTTGATGTCTCTTATGCGTACAGTGAGAATGTTAATTAATGTCACTTGAAAGTCAAGTTGAAGCTCCTCATTGATTTAATTTAGTCACTCACCGAATAATAAAAAAAATAAAAAATTGAATTAAAAATATTATCACATAAATTAATTCAAATCTTAATTTTTTTTCCCATAATTACAATGTCACGGAGATTGTTAATTATGCAGACGATGATGATCATAGTATTTTTTTTGGTACATGTGTGTTTGTAAAAATAAAAGAAATGCGCTCAACCATTTCCTTTCATAATATTTAATTTTATCATCATCACGCTTTATTTTCCTTGTTCTTCTTCTTCTATGATATGAGTAAAATTTCGTGTTGATTACCTGCTTATTTTATTCATTAAATCAAATTATATGCTAAATATATACAAGTGTTTATAACGAAAACATTAAAATAAACATCAAATTATAAATACATTTTTTTCATGAGTTATCGCAGTCAGACGAGGTAACTGACTCTATTTTTAATGTGTGTATGTTTGTATTTTGATGAATGTATCAATGCATTATTTATTTAATCTGTTTGTCATGTTTACTAATTAGAAAATTTTACATTAATATGATTTTTAAATGAAAGGAGACCCGAATTTCTTATCAATCGTGATAAATGAATGCAAGATATGCTGTCACCATACAAAAAATGTTTCCGGTGAAATTTGTACTTACATTTACTTTCAAAATTAACATATTATCTCGTAAAATAAACATGAGCCACTTCCTCATTTAAATAAAAATTTAAGGTAAACATGAGCAAGTAGGTGATTTTACAAGTCAAAGAGAGTGGATTTAAGTGTTTTATGAGATAATTTAGTGCAATGAAAATGGGTTGAGATGTTTTATCGGCTCTACAATGACGGGGAATGCGAAAAATAATATTTTCATAAGTCTTAACTTAAAGTGACCTGAAGCAAAGTTATAGAAAATATTTGAAGCTGTAACTTTGCTGAATTGACCAAGTCGATATTTCACATATTAAGAGGCCAAAATTGGCAAAATACACAATTTTGGGGTCATTTTTCGCTTTTGGAGTAAAAAAATTATATTTGTGTAAGTTTTAGGCAAAAGTGACCTTAAACAAAGTTGAAGAGAATATTTCAAGCTGCATTTTTCCGAAATGACCAAGTTAATATTTCATATACTAAGAAGCTAAAAATAGCAAAATACACAATTCTGAGCTCGTTGTTGTCTTTTCTACGCTTTTTCTATCCAGTTTCTTTGATGAAGCGTCCTAAGGTCTGCTTGGACACTTACGATCCATCTAATACCAGGTTAAAGCTCATGATGTCGGTCGTCTTGTCGTTCTTTGCTTGATAAGCGATGGTCATTCCATTTCACTATAAATTCATTCATCTATCATTTGATATGAGTTACACCTAGACATCGACCTTCACACAGATGATCCTCTGACAATACTCTTAGAATATTAAATCTACATCAAGATAAATGATTTAAATATTAATTTCATGTAAAATGATTAAACGATTTTTGTTCAATTCATGTTCAGTCAAATAAATTACTTACATTTCATGGCCCTACTCAAATAAATGGATACAAAAAAATTACATGCCCAGCAATATTAATTAAAAAATATTTCATTTATGTTATGTTTTTAATATGGATTGTGGTTGCTTTGATTATTATTTTTTTTTGTTGTGTAAAGTAATTTGTTTCTGTTAACTGTCGACATGCTGCTGTGCTACTGAATTTAATATTTTTTCAATTTCATTCAATTTAGGCAAAATATCTCATTACATTGCAAGCAATATTGAAATTCTTTGGTCAGTTATTTATGATTTTCACATACATGAAAATTATTAAAAAAAAATATTCATAAAAGTTAATTTCATTGAACGATTTTATGCTACAAAATTTTTATTTGCACATTCACTGAGGCGTTACTCACATATTGAAAATATGAAATTTTACATTTAAATCATGAATTTCAATGGATTATGAAAATTTTCGCCATTTACCATTAATAACTCACTTTATCATGATATGTTCAATGACTGATAAGATGCTGCATACACAATTTGTCATTTTATTTAAGAAAAAATTATTATTAAAAAGGTTAATTGCTTTTTTTACTTGAATAATTTTTTTTTACAATTTTTTGCATTTTTGATACCATCAACGCTAATGATGATGGTACTTGTCAATATATCATTTTTTTTTCAATACAGGCATTTAATCGTTGAATTTTTTTTCATTGACTTTTCATATGAATTCATGAAATGAGTTAAAATTCAAATAATAATATGTTTAATTTAATATAATGAACAAAAATGGATAAGTTTGGGTCAAAAGGTGGGCACAAGAATCAATAAATATTTATCTTCACATACATTTTTTGTGTCATTATGTTTTTTTTTTTTGTAATATTTGTATTGTGTGGATTGAAGAAGGAGAAAAAAATGATAATAACAAGCAGAAAATGGATAAGAAAAGATTAATCGATTGTTGAATGACACATTATTTAATGTGATTTTTTTTTAATTTCATTTCATTTCAATAATAATGATTCATTTCATTTAAATGATGGATTTAAATACTTGTCTTACTCATTTTCAGTGTTTTTTTGATAATTCTTTGAAATGATCAAATTTACTTATTTGTTTGTGTTTTTTGGATCCCATTCATGCCTTTTAATGATTAGGGTTAGAGGCAAAAATGAGAATTGATCGCGTGCTTTGAAATTAAACGTCTAAAACAAATAATGAGATATTTAAATGTAAAAGAAAGAAATAAATAATAAAAATCAACCTTTTTTGCCTCAGGCGAGATGATACTTACAGTATAAATACGGCCTTGAACACCTTTTATTAGGTAGATTATTATGAGAGTAATAATAATATTTACGGTATTCAAATCCAAGTTAAGTCATTATTTACTGAAAATATTTAGATAATTTTTTTTGAAGAAGATACTTTGAATAAGACAGAGATCATGGTTAAAAAAAATAGAAAGATACTCAAAGTTTTTACCTTCATTTGACGCAAAGGCACTCAGGGCCTGACAATTCATCAATCATGGATAGTGCAGTAATTGTTCAAAAATCGTGTACAATTCAACGGTTTAAAGAGAATTTTAAATTCAAATCACATGACTTTACATTCCAAGAACGATTACATTTAAATTTTCTCTTAGAACGACATTCATTCACCTGGAATTTAAATTTCAATTTTTTTTTTTTTTAAAATAATTATCACCAATTGTCATCGCTTATTCTCTTGTAAACCTGTAAAACGAGACAGATTCAATGAAATTCCTCAACAGATTAGTAATAAAACATATTTTAATAGTTCATTCTTACATATCTCTAACTCAATCACGTCAAAGAGAAAATAGAAATGAAACGTGTTATTATGACAACAATGCATTGATAAAATAAATAAAAAAAAACATAAGCATAACAATATAAAATTATGTTATTATTTTAAACATTCCCTTTCAAGTTCCTCAATGAAAAGAGGTTTAAAATTCATTTCATCATTATTATCATAATATTTTCATACATAATTAACCTTATTATTATCATCATTATGATTGAAATTTTATTCTGAATAACAATCGAAACACTTAAAGTTAATTCAATTCAAAATTTCGTTGTGGGTTCAATAAAATTGGATAATTGAATGAAAGTATTTAAAATTAAAATAAAATGAATCATGTATCAAATTTAAACGATGATTTTATTTGAATTGAATTCATTGCATACTTTTAGGCTCAATTAATTTTTTTCAATGAAATCCAATCTTATCAAATTATTGAATTCTGAAAGTAAACTTCAATCACATTAATATTAAAATAAACTATTAATTTAATTTAAGAATCAGAAAGAAAAATAACTGAAAGATGATAAAAAAATACAGAAAGAATCTGACAATATCAACAGAAAAAAATGAAGGAGAAAAAAAACGATTCTTGATTATAATCCAATTTTTTTTGGATTTATACAGACATAATAATTTAAATGCCATTGCACATGACTTGATCAGAATTCCGTGTTGTATAACAACATACATTCAATACTTCTTAAAACCTGTTTTAAAGCCAAAAAATTTTGTTCTGAGTATCCAAATTTTATTCTTTTTATTGTTTTTTTTTAACTTCATTCTTTTATTGTTCATTTTACATTTTTTTCGTCTTCCTTTGTATTAGAAAAAGAACATAAATAATAATGTTAAGTGTATGTTTTGTTGTATTTTTTTTTTTAAGTGAAGTGCAGTAAAGTAAAAGATGTATTTGAAGTTAAATAAGAGAATTTTTCAATCATTCATCGTCCTGATCCTGATCAACGTTGTGTGTGAATGTGATGAAATTTTATTTTTTTTATCTTTTATATTTGCCTGTTTTGACTTAAAATTGAATTATAAAGGAAATTAAGCGAGAAAGTTCATTAGCTAAAGTGCATTTTAACAGATTTCATTGACCTTGAAAGGAAAAAAACACTATTTTAATATTTTTACCAGGATCTGATTCGTTGAAATTTCTCAATGTCCTTAAGAAATCTGAAATTCACCAATTTCGAACGCTTTATCATATAAAAATTAATTGAAAATTGCATTGGATGCAAAGACAGGTCGTAAAAGTGCATTAATTTTCAATTTTCACACAAAAATCCTGTGAACAATAAACAAAAATCGAAATTGTCTGTATTGAATTTAAAAAGCCCATGAAAAATTGAAAATAATATAAATTTATTAAGTTTTTTTTTAAATTTTTTATTAACAATGAAATATTCATTATTTTTTAAAAAAAAAAAGCACTTCAATCAAAATCAACAAAAAAAATAAACCTACAGGAAAAAAATATGAGAATCAAAGAACTGAGAAAATATTCAATCCTTCGTATGTGTGTATACAAAGGAGAATGAAATTTCATCATCATGCATTCCTGAATATTCGGATTACGAAATCAGACATCAAATTGTGTAATAATGCACCGCCTTAGGTTTCTTCTCCAAATTGTAAATGGAAATGACCTTACATTATTTTTTAAACATGAATTCCTTTAAATGTTTTTTCTCTGAATTGAATGTTACCAAAATGTATACTTAGGTGAAAAAATGAAGACCAGTACCTACATATTGAAAAATTGATTGAGATACCACAGCAAAAAAAAAAGTTTTCAGTATCCCCAGTTTTTGTTCCTTGTATTTTTCATATATCAAAAGCGCATGTATTATCTTGAGGCACATAAAACATTATTTTTTTTTGTTTACCAGAATTTATATTTATGAATTTTTTATCAACACTTTCTCATTTTTATTTCTCTTTATGAAAATGAATGGGTTAAACTTTGTGATGTATGATTTTTTTTCTTTTTTTTGTTGTAAGATACAATTCCAAATGTGAAATGACCACAATAATACATTTTTTGTGTTACATTGATGCAATTTTACAGTTAAAAGTTCAATGAAACAAGAAAAAGAACAGATTTCATTCTTATCATCAAGTAAATCACATTTTGCATTTAAAAGTAGAGTAAAAAAAGACAAAAAAAAGACACATAAAGCAAGAAAACAAGAGAAGTTATTCATTTATTTATAAAAATAATAAAACTTCCTCATTTCGTACTCCAGATCTCATGCAAATAACATCAGTTTTTGCATTATTTTCATTTTCATCACTCTTCACTTCAAACAAAAAATATTGTGTGTTGATGATGAAGACAAACAACTGTAGGTACAAATTTTGCACATTTGTCACATTAACGTCATATCTCATATCAATTATTTAGTATAAATGTATTGTGTGGTTTTTACTCCACTTTAAATTGCTCTACTCTTTTTTTTCATTCATTTTATTCTCATAATTTTGAGTAATAAAATCGAGATGTGTGTATGTGTGTTATGAATATTTAATATTTATTTTACTACATTTCATTTTTTTTCTCTTAGTGTGTCACATTATGAAAAAAAATAAGTATAAAAATTGAGATAGAAGTGCGCCAAATACTATATGATCGATTACCATACTTTAATCGCCCACTTGTTTAGTAATTTATTTAAAAATTTATTTGTAAACACACAAATTTTACTCATGTACTTATGTTCGAATAAAATGCGGCCTCGTTAAAAGTCATATGAAAAGTAACATAATCACATACATGAAGCTTGGAAAAATATTATATGACTTTATTTGACAAAGTTGATGCATGAAGTGAAAATGATGGATTTATTTTTAAATTTTTAGAATGAAGTTAGTTAATTATTTATAGGTCAATTACGAAATTCATTTTGTAGGCTATGTGAGTCGATTAAACATTTCAATCCTATCCTATCCTATCCTATCCTATCCTATCCTATCCTATCCTATCCTATCCTATCCTATCCTATCCTATCCTATCCTAT
>LN483554.1:0-10829 GCA_900002565.1 Culicoides sonorensis
AAATTATTTTAACAGGTTATTAGAAGTAATTTGAATTTCCGTGTAGATACTGCACTTAAAAAGGTGATAAGGAGTTATTGACCGAATTGTATTATATTTTTTCACTAATTTGTCAAAATTGCAACAATTGTGAACGCTAATGCCGCCCGTCTGTCTGTATATAAATCAAAACGGTCATGAAAAAACTGCAGATTTAACGGAAAAAAACACGTTAAACCGCGAAATTTTGAAAAACCACAGATCCAACATGGCCGAATTTTCCAATATGGCCGACGAAATGCGCTCATTTATATCATTCACGATCACGTTCTACCTTAAATTATTAAATTTATTTAAATTATTTTAGAAAAAAAGTTCTCTTTGGTCGTTATGACATCCAGATGACTTAAGGAATTGGTCCGCATATCAAATAAAACACATTTTTACATTGATAAAAATTTTGATCCTTATTTTTATTTAAATCAAATGATTTTTTTATATAATTAATCAGTAAAATAATTCAAAGGCATGTAAATTTAATGTTCATAATTCAATTTCACCAAATTTCTAGCATATTATTCAAATTGATACAAAAAAAATAATTCAAAGAGATTCAAGTATAGATTTGTGATTAAGAAAAAATTTCATGGCAGTTTTGATTTTTGTCCTCTAACGAATTGAGTGCAATTTCCATTTTAGTACAAAATATGCAATGACTCGCAATGCAATAAAAATACCAATTAATGCTACAGCGTCAATCCAATATTCAGCATTTTCCATTGACATTTCTTCCAAAAATTTCTTCGGATTCCGAAAATGACAATAGATTTCATTACAATCAAGTCTTTCACGGTCCATTCCATA
Organism: Culicoides sonorensis; assembly: GCA_900002565.1. NCBI lineage: Eukaryota > Metazoa > Arthropoda > Insecta > Diptera > Ceratopogonidae > Culicoides > Culicoides sonorensis. The sequence continues at coordinate 844 of LN483554.1, forward strand.
AATTGATATCATTGCGCCTATAAATAAAAATTTTCATTTAAATATTTTTATTTTCAATTCAAAAATCACCATAAATTACCTTCAAATCCATATCTGACATAACTCACATATGTGACCCATTGCAAGTATGTTGGAATCACATCAAAATTGACGAAAAATCCAGAGAATAAAATTGTTGGAATTGTTGATACAGGTCCAAGGAAAACACCATTCTCGACACTCATTCCAGCTCCAATTAGCAATCCAAGACTTTGAGCAACCAATGACGTGAGAATACAAATGACAACAAACATCACAATCCGATCAGCCTCCATGGGTTGAGATGTCAACATGTAAACTGTGATGACGTAAACACTTGAAAATAATATCTGGAATGGCAGATCTGCGATTGTCTTGGCAAAATAAAATGCCTTAAGAGAATACCAGTAATTGAGATGTTCACGAACGAAAACAGACATTTCAGTTGGAACTGTGGAATTAAATTAAATGAAATGTTAATCGAAATTTTATATGAAATTAAAATAAATGTTCAATTTACATGTCAAAATGGTGGGCATCATTGCAGTAAACATCGTGAAAAGTGTTGTAAAGAAAATGCATCCGGAATTGCTAAGGCTGTGAAATTGATTAAAATTTAATGATAAATTGAAATTCATTGAAATTGCAAAAAAACTTACATTTTCGAGGCATCATTTCCAATATCGTAGTAAATCATTCCGATAATCGCTCCTACAATGACATGTGCCAACAATCTCATTTGTGTTAATGTCTTATCGCGAATTATACTGATAAAAGTTCTCTTTAATAAAATGCAGAATTGAAGCCAAGTCGATGTGGGATATGTGTATTTTTCTAAATGTCGTCTTCCGGCCTCAATGTCATCAGTTGATTCAATTAATGCTGAATCACATGACGCCTCAAGTGATTTTTGGTTATTTTCATTTGATTTATTTGTTTTATCACTGTATGTTGTATTAGTATTTGGGGTGGTTGATGCTGCAGATGATGATGATGGGATTGTTAATGTTGTGTTTTCGGTGGTATTCAATGTACTTTTATTGATATTGGACGGTTTTTGGATGTCTTCGTTTATCATTTCAACGATTGTTGTTGCAGTTGCTGCTGATGACGAGTTCATTGAAAGATTTAAATCAAAATTTGTTGAATTATCTTGACTGATTGACATAAGTGGTTGATTGTAATTGTTACATTTCCCATTATTGACTGCCGTTACAAATTTATGAACACATTCGCCATGCTCCTCACACACAACTTCCATCACAAAATCAGCTGGATTATGATAACTTGGACAATCGTAACCCATTGAATGTAAAAATGGAACTAATCCTAAAATTTGACCTTGATACACACATTGACCTTCTGCAAGTAGATATAATTGATCAAACATTTCCAAGAGTCTTGCACTCGGTTGATGAATTGTACAAATTATTGTCCGACCGCCCCTAGCTAAGGATTTTAGTAAGCTAATTAACTGTGAACATGTCGACGAATCTAAGCCAGATGTTGGTTCATCAAAAAACATTACAGGTGGATTGTTAACCAACTCTAATGCTACAGACAGACGCTTCCTTTGTCCACCAGATAAATTCATCGTTTTCGTATTAGCAGCTTCATTCAGTCCCAATGTCTCCATAATCTCTTCAATCACAATCTTTTTCATGTCTGGTGAAATATCTTTGCCTAGCTTTAAATTCGCAGACACCATCATTGCTTCCTTTACAGTTAAATATGGAAGCAATCTATCGTCCTGCATTATGTAACATGACATTTTACGAAATTTCCGTAAACTACGTGGATTGTTGTTAATTAGCACGGTACCCGTTAAATTTGAAGTCTTATATCCAGCTAAAATATTCATTAAAGTTGATTTACCAGCACCAGACGGACCCATTATACTCGTCAATTCCCCAGACCTAAATTTTCCAGATACACCTTTCAATATTGTCTTATAGCCACGACTACGACCCTCACTAATTGAATAGAGTAAGTCCTTGAATTCAATGTCAATTGGCGGACGTTTCGGCAAATGCGTTAATGTCACCTAATTCAATTATGAAAATTAAAAAAAATTGGGTTTAATTGAATTTGGCATGAAATTAGAGGCAGTTCATAATGAGTGTGAAGTTTAAAACGGTTAAAATACTTACATTTCCTTTACGATGTCCATCTGGACTGTCATTCTGGACTTTTGGCACAAGGCCTTGTGATGTTGGACTATACAAGCCATTGGAATTACTCACTCCATAATTTAAATTGTTTGGAGATTCTCTGTAATTCAAATAAATGGAAAAAAAATACAATTACAATACAATTCATTTAAAGTCTCATGACACACATTAAAAAAAAATTTACATACACAAAAGATTCATTCTTGATTTGTTTTTCTTGTATAATTGTTTATTTTTATCATTATATTAGTAGAACTATAAAAGTATCACCTTTTAACCCAAACATCATTTGAGTCAACAGTTTCACTTTGAAATATTGACTCTACACTATTTTTTCTTTGAATCACATTATAAATAAAAACATTCGTGTTGTAATCTTGATCGTCATCGGACTCTGAGGAATCGTCATTATCATTATAATTACTATTTTCAATTTTACCGGTAATTTTTTCTACTTCGGTTAATCCATTAATAGGATTTACGTCACTATTTGAGTGGAAACTTTGTACTGATTCTTCCATTTCAGGTCAAACTTTAAATTCTGAAGCAAATTATTTTTATTCTTCTTCACTTTAGTTCTTTTGAAGCAAATGTGTGTGTCTTTTCAACTCGATCTTTAAATAATATCTGATTTGATTGATGAACTCTTTTTCTTTTCATGTTATATGATGTGATGAAGGCAGAAAAAATCGTATAATTGTTAAGTCATACATTTCATTTATTTATGTACAGTGGAGTCGCCATATAGTAAAAAATAAGCTGTACGTAAGAATTCAATATAGTGACAAGTCAGTATCTATGGAAACTGTAGAGTCATACAAACTGACTTGTCACTACATAGAATTCTTACGTACAGCCTATTTTTTACTATATAGAGACTCAACTGTATAGGCATACACTTGAACTCTTATAATGAGGTTTAATTGGATGTAATAATAACTTATTGCAGAATTGTATTATAAATTCTGAAAATATTGCGTGAATTGAACTTAAAAGAATAATAATAATAATTATTGAACTGATCAAATGTATAATGAAAGAGAAGGAGAGAGGGGAATTAAATTGAACTTTCGTGATATCTCATAAGATTTTTATCAGTGATTTTAATTAATTTTGAGAGAATCCCCGTATTAAAATCATATTTCCATTAATTTTAGGTAAAAATGATATGAGACAAAGTTGTAGGGAATATTTCAAGAATCAACTTTGCTGAAGTGACCAAGTTCATATTGCATACTAATAGGGGCAGAAAATCCTTATACACTGGTACAATCTTCACTCCCATTCTTATCATAAAAGTCAAAATTAGGTCAATTGAATTTTGTTCAATTCAAACTTACGTTCTAGTGTCCATCACATTTCCATTTTTGAAATTTTCTAAGATAATTGGTGGCACCACAGAATTAGAACCCATATTAATGTTACTACAACTGCTAACGATTTGTGAATTGCAATTTACTGTGAGGGGACAAGTTTCTAGAGTTTGTTCACTTGTTTGATTTAATTTCATTTTTTGTTGTGATTTTTTAATTGACATACTTAAATAATTCAAAATTAATTTAGCACTTTAATGTTAACTTATAAGAAGAAACTTAAGTACGTTTCAACTCAACAATATTCTTTTCAACACTAACACTCTTGAATTGAATCAGATACCATGTTTCTGCACTTTACCCATTTTATTTCTTCATATTTTACTTTACATGTGTAGTTTAATAGTAACGATATACGCTAATGTTGAGTTGTAAAGAATAGAAAGAACTTTTGTTCCACTATGAATATTAAACGAGTGCAGATGTACTCAAAATGTACTCAAAATTAATCCCTCTATATTCCCTAATAATAGTTTCTTTCCAGTGCAATTGTACTAACAACGTTCTCTGTATAGAAGCACATCAAGTATATGAATAATCATGATTATAATTTTTCATATGTGAGCAAATTGCACGAATAATGATGAATGATGTGGATATAAATTATATTTCATAACCACACAAAGTGAATTCTTTGTAAAAGTTTCTGATTAATTCTCAATTTCCTAGAAAACTATCAATTTATTTGATTTCATTGCACTATCACAACCCGTTTAAACTAAAATTCAGTCAATTAGAGCCAATTTTAAGTATTTTAAATTAAATTTTCTTATCACAATCACTTTTCTCAATGTTTTTTGTCCAAACTTTTACTCTTACTAGTTCATATCATTCACATTCATTGCAAAAATAACTTATATCGTATATCTTTTTTGTTTGCTATAGTGTTTCAATACAATAAAGTACGGTACAGTCATAGAAATGTATCTAATATTCATAATATTATGATTATTTTAGTAGAAAAACGCAATAAAATCTTTCTATAAAAGTATGTAAGAATACGAGAGAAAGCATGCGCTAAATTTTGCCTCAACAGCTGAGTGAATTAATTTGTTTTAACGCGAATTTTTTTGTTTTGTTTGTATCGTCGTTAGTTTTATGTTGTTAAGTTGAAATCATATGTTTTGAGGCCGTTATTACTTGGAATGTGATGTAAGGATGGTTTTCTACGTTCTTTGTAACGAACTGAAAAGGTGATTGACTGGAATTATGATTGAATTCATTGGAATGAATAGTGGAAGTTCGTTTTAAGATAAACATGTATATAAATTTGAATTAACGGTCCTTTGATGATGAATGAAGGACTTAAATATAAATTTCATAGAAACAATCACAATGGGATGAATTTCATAAAAGTGATCAAATTTGTTAACCCTTCCATGTTGAGTACCCGATTAAAACTGGTTTTCATTCTTGTCATGGGATCATTGATATATAAAAAATAACAGTTATTTAAATACCAAGGAAAGAGGTAAATATACCAGAATAGGACCAAGGTGACTTTCTATTGAAATTTCAGACAAGAGATGGATTTAGAAATTTACCTTAAAAGGAAGATGGGGCTCAAATTTATGTATTAAGTTTACAATTTTTGTTATAGTTTAAGATACCATGGGCAAATGTGTCAAAAAATTTCAGTTAAAAAAATTAGAAATGTTTGATTGAAAAACCAGAGTAAAAATAAAATTCATATGAGAAAGACGTGTTTTCATGAGTAATAATAAAAAATTAATTTGCTATAAATTTAAACTATTTATACAAAAAAAAGTCTGTGGTTAATCCATTATTACTCATTATAAAAAAAAATAAAATCAGGTAAAAGTCTTGTCCTCGTCATTTGGTCAAGTGAAGTCAATTAAAATTTGCTTGCTGACACAGATTTCATACAAAAATTAATACATGAGGGTTAGAGCCCCTCTTTGCCCACTCGTCAACTCATCCCTTCACTAGAGCCTGAGTAAGCTCAGTGATACAATTATATCTTTTGAAATTTTATCGTCGTCCCTTCAGAGCAAGGTTAAATTTGACAGTTTATTTTGTATAGATACACATATAGAAATGTCAAGATTCTTGTACGATATCATGAATTGTCAATGTCAATTTACCTGCGTCCCAGTAAAACCAATAACTTAGTCAAAGCATCTTGAAGGATCTGTTTCCAGTGCTCTCTATCCTGTCGCCACCTGTTGCCAGTTTTGCACTCTTAACGATCTCAGATCCAAGCCAATGGTACAAAAAAAAGTACCAAATGACGTCAAAGGGTTAAGACATCCAGCATGCACTGTGGGATGGATTCAATTTGACAAAAAAAAAACAGACAATTTATTGTTTTTGTTAAATTTTTATTTTTCCTATATCATAAAACCTTATAAGTTTTTTTTTCTTCATAATTTATTTCGCATCTACATTTTTTTTATGGATTTTCACCGATTTTATGTTATTTTTCTTTGCATTCACAATAAATTGCAATATATTCTATTTCTTTTTATTATAATTTATTATTATTAAATAAATTTTAATTTTTTTTTCTTATTAATTTCACTCCAATTTTTTTCTTCTGTTCTTTTTTTTAACTAATTTAAATTTAATATATCAATTTTTATAATTTTTTTATATAATAATTACATAAATATTAATAATTAATTCTTTTCATCTTTTTTTCTTTAAATGTCATTTTCTTAAACATCTCTTTCAAATTATTATAATTCGACTTTAAATTTGATTTTCTTTCACGGATTAACAGTAAAAGAATTCTCCTTTCTAATTTTTTTCATTTTTTTTTGATTTTATTTTCTTTACTTTTCCTTCAATTCAATTTCAAACAAATTTTTAACTGAATTCTGTTAAATTTCAAAAAAAAAAATATTCTAAATGGAAATGATAAAAGCGAAAATTAAGAGCCAACTTTTTTAAAATGTTTTAAATTTCTTATATTAATTTGATTTTTTTATTTATTTAAATTTAATTTTAAATTCAAAAACTTCCATTTTCCAAAATTGAAAAAACATTTAATTTTATTGTAATTTTAAATTTAATGTTTGTGTGTGTGTGTGTGTGTGTGCTTAACTTCTGAGATCATATTTTATCTGTGCTGGGCTTATTAGTATTGTTTTTTTTTATTTTATTATAATTATTATTTTTTTTTTGAGTCCCTAAACTTTATTAGTTATTATTTTTTGTTTTAGTTCCTTCCTTTAATCATTCTTCAATGTAATTTAATCTTAATTTTTTGTTTAAATTTATTCAATATTTTACTTCATTAAATTAATTAATTATAATTTGACCTCATCATCAATTTACTTTAAAATTATGCACTGGGAATCGAATTTCCTTAACATTAATATAAGGAAATTATTCGATTATTTTTCCGGGAAAAGAAAATCAAATTCATTTTTTTATTTTTAAATGTAATATGAAAATTAAATGTAACGGAATTTGTGGAGTTTTATACGATAATAAATGTAAATAAATTATTATTTTAATTTAAATTCAATCAATTGGAATGCACACGGAAAATATTCATATACGAAATCTAAAAAAATTTAAATAAATAAATTTTAATAATTTTAAGTATTTTTCTTATAGAACTACGCTGTAAAATTTTGCTGATATACAATGATATTTTTTTCGAGAAGCTTCGGCTGAATTTGTATGAACACAATAGGACCATTGGATCCCAGATGGAGCTTGTTCATTTCTAATATAATCAACCTTTCAATTACAAATTTGAAAGGAGAGCAGTCAAAAAATTCCTTAGTTATAATCTCAGGCGATTAAAATAAATTACAGCGCATTCCTATTCAAAGCATTAAAATTAAAAACTAACTCCTAGGGCAGTTCAATTTTCACTCATAAAATCCAAAAAAAATAAAACATCAATAAATAAAAAAAATAACATAAACTAACATAATTTAAACGTTTGTCATGGATTCGTTGATCAGTTAATTCGTAAATTATCATTAAATTAAAGTAAACACAAACTTAAAGATAATCAGGCAAGATTACAACTCACATAAATTAAATTTTTGTACCTTCAGATATAAATATTTTTAAATTAAACATACAATTTTAACTTAAACATTAAAAAAAAATATAAATAAATTAATATTATTATAAACTTAATTAAAATAAAACATTAAAAACATTAAAACATATAATGTTATAAAATTATAATAAAAAATTATCAATTTCGTTGATATATTACTATTAATATTATTATTATTAAAATGTTTAATATACATTAAATAATATTAATTATAATGTTCAATTAAATTTCATTTTTTTTTAATTTTATTTTTATCATTAATACAATTGTAATACAATTTTAATTAATTAATTTTTTTATTATATACTTAATTCATTCAATTTGTGAAATCCATTTTGGGGCAAATGAATTTCGCAACTCAAATTTTTAATTTTAATTTAATTATTTTATTACATATTTTCTGTATGCCTTAAATGCATTTAATTTTGCAATTTGATATTAATTTTTAAATGTATTTTAATTTAACTTTTTTTTTTGTTTAATATTAAATTGTGTACTAATTATAAATTTATCATTATTATTATTATTATTAATTGTTTTTTTTTATTATTATTATTATAATTATAATGTTATATAATAATAATAATAATATCATTACATTACTCTTACATATGTTTTATATTATGTTTATCATTATTATTATATAATGTTACTACGATAGAGCTATTGTAATGTGTATTTTCTTTTTCTTTTTAAACTTATTTAATGTTTAAATGTTTTATCATGTGTTTATTGGTTTTTTCTTTTATTATAATTTTATTTTATTTATTCATTGTTTTTTTCTTTATTTAATGAAAATTATTTTTTTTGAAATGATGTTTTTTTTTAATGATAATGATAATGCAATTTTATAAAAGTTAAATGTATAAGTATATAATAATAAACATTTATATTATTAAAAAAAACATATATTTAAGATGAAATTATAAAAAAAATAATTTGATGATAAAACATTATTTTGGTCGTTATCAAGTTTTTATTTTATATGTATGTTTAAATTGAATAATCCCTTTTTTTATAATGTTTTCCTGTTTTTTTTTCAATGTTATTATATTTTCATGGACAGATGTTTAATATTAATATTTTTTTTATTATAATACATATGTAATTTAATGTAAGACAAATAAGAACGCCAAGAATCAAGTGTGTAAAATCTTTAAAAGTTTACATTTAAAATTGAGAGAATTTTTGAGTGAGTGATATTTGAATTTCAATTTCAATTTAAATTTAATCATCATGCAAAGGAATGGTGTGTGTGTGAGTGATTTTATTATTATTATGTTTTTTATTCAATTATTTTAATTTACTTTTTTATTATATTATATTGTGTCGCAGACAATGTGCCGCATTTTCAATTGAATATTATTTTTCTTATTTAATGATAATTGAAATAAAAGTTTAACATTTTATCATTATCTTTATAATTTAATGATTATTATTAGTTGTTATTATTTTAAATTCAATCAAAAAAAGGGACTCAATTACTTTACTGTCTTCTTTAATGTAATATTTTTTTTTTATTTTATGAAAATTTCCGATATAATTTTTTTTTTTTTGATTTAATTTTTTAATTTTATTTTAATTTTTTTTTAAGTCTTTGTGTAATATATTTTTTTATAGTAATAAACTATTTAACTTACAATTTTATTATTATTAATATTATTTTTATTTATATTTGCCTGTTTTTTTTGTATTTTAATTTTTTTTCTCATTTCTAATCAATAAATTTAACTTAACTTGTATTTTTATTCATTAAAATGTCAAATGTTTTGCTACTGTTTTTTTTCTTCTATTTTTGTTGTTAATTTTATTTTAATATATTTTTTTATTTAACTAAATTTTATTAAATTTAATTTAATTTAATACAAAATTGTGAAGATTAGACTCTTGTTTCATTTTTTTTTTACTTTTTGGGTTCACAATCAAATTGCGTTAACTATTAATGTTTCAATATTTAATATGTGTGTGTGTGTGATCGCGATCAGCAGCAGTCAATGGCATATATATATAAAAAAATGTTTTGCCTTCTAACAAACGGTTTCTAGTTTAATATTTGGGATATTCGAGTCACCTCCAAGTAAGATGGTGTCAGTTCCTTTAAGTGAACTTGAATTATTTAAGGATTTTGATATAGAAGCATTTTGCGTTTGACGCCATGCATGATATTCTTCTTTCATTGCTTGGACTCTCGCATCAATCGTTTCATTTCGTTTGCGTTGTTGTTGTTGTAACATAAATTGATGCATGAAAAAGGTGTCAGGTAGTTCGAGGAGTGTTGGTGTGCCAATTTCTGGTGTCGGTGTACTTGGATCAAATTCATAATGACCATCCACACTGCCAACATCGAATGACTTTTGTGATCGATTTGTCTTTTCTTGT
>LN483554.1:21241-31671 GCA_900002565.1 Culicoides sonorensis
TAATAACATTAAATTCATGAGAAAAAAAATGTAATTCAATTGACCCACAACATAACGTTTTTATTATCATTAAAGTTCTAAGATACCGACAGCATGGCATGATATCGAAAATTGTAGAAAAATTCCTTCTTTTATTCGTTCTTCATTAATCTTCGTTTCGCTTTCAAGAATACTTGAAGAACCATATATCAATAAACAATTTATTCATTCATTCATAAAGAAAATAAAAACCACAATAAACCGAGCATATATCTCACAGGTGATGGTAAAATGGTAAGAGCATAAAAATCTAAATACATTTATGGGAAACTATGCAAGAGATTTTGTGTGTGTGTGTATGTGTTTGTAGAGATTGACATATAATATAATTGTCCGAAATCTTACAACAAAAATAAACGGGTCAGGTGGGACTACACCATATTTTTACATGTGAAAGAGTCTGAAATGGTGATTGTTTGAAAGAAAATTTGAAGGTATATTACTTTGAAATGTACGATTTTACTAGTTACGTACAAAATTTTTGAAGTTTCCGTATGTGTATCTATACAAAATGAACTGTCAAGTTTTACTGTTACTCTTTTTATGATTCAGGGTAAAAATATCTGGTTGATAAATAATTTTTTAAGCAAATAGCAGCTTAAGAAAAAGGACTCTCACAGGCACCATGTGGCACAGGCACAAGAAGGATATGATAAAGAGGCTTCAGGCCAGGTAATGTGTTAAGGCAGTACTGAGAAAAAGCCATGGGCACAAGGGTTGACAGAAAAAATAAAGAGAGTTTTGTATTTTATGAGTAAAACAACTTTGTACATTTTTTTCAGTGATTTTTTTGACTAGCGAGTATGACTATCAATCTTGACGTCGGTAAGTTTAAACCTAGGTAAAGGTTGCGACTCTTTGGGATGACAGGTGAAAGCTAAGGGCCATATCCTCATGAAGCCCCTCATGATGATGACGGGTATGTACAATGGGTCTGACTGATGGCCTGATTTCAGGCTAAATAGCCGACTTATAAATCTGATATGATCTGACACGAGGTTGAGGCAATTTTGGTTTTTTGCTCGTTCAACTACTGGTGGAATTTGGTTCAACTAAAAAGAGAAGTTGCCACTTTGCAAAGGTTAAGGCTAATAGTGTTATTGATTCGTTTATGTCGTTTCCCTATCCAGGTTCAGCTTGATAAAATGGTATGGACCATGGACCCAAATGTAATCTCCCACAAACAGGATTTCAGCGAACATGAGTGTGGAACTCCTAGTAGAATCTCACTGTCAGTGCTTGATGGGTGATACGTTGCCTTTTTTTTGTTATTTACTCATAGAATTCAATTAACACAAAATAGACCGATAACGAATTGTTCAAAATATTTAACACACACTGTATAAACATATAGGAGCACAACATAATTTGGACCAGTTGTTGTGTAGGTTAAAAAATAAAGATAAACCCACATTTTGTATACATTTTAATGAGATATCAGAGATTCATGGTACACAGCCTACGCCATAAATACTGAATAAAATATAAATTTTACCCTTAAAATATTTTTTTACTTCTTTTTCTCTTATTTTTTCATATTATTATTTTTATTAAATTTCAAGCTGGTATGTGTAACTTTGTAATAAAAAGAAGTCTATTTTGTATTTTATTTATTTTTATTTTTTAACAAACCACATTCACCTTCCTGTTTGTTTGTAACAACAATTACCCATCATTTTACATGATACAGGTACAAAAAAAAACGGCACCCTTGAATTTCAAATTCAGATAACTTGTCTTGTTAAAATTAAAGTTATTAATTTTTTTTTCTTAATCTTTAATTGTTAGCTGTAGATCTATCTATGGTATTAATGCTATGATGATGTCTAATAATAAAATTTAAGAAAAAAAAAACACCCACGAATAAGGTACTTCATATGAAACGATGATCATGTGTGTGTGAGAATGCGTCTCATGCATAATTTGTATGTGAAAAAGTACATTTTTTCATTGAAATTTTTTGAAGAGCCATTAACGATGGTGACATACAGGTGTCAAGAGGTGACGCGTCGGTTTACAATAACGAGGGATGTTTATTTTTTTTTTAAAAAAATGTAAAAACAGGAAAAACTGTAACTTTCAGGTAAACAGGAATTTGATATATCGGTAAATGCGTTAAAGGAAATGGAAGTCACTTAGGATGTGAACTTTCAAAAAACTTCCCATTAAATGTAATTCTAAATTTAAGTGAAATCAACATAGTTAGAAGAATTTATTTACTTTTCGCTCTAAAAATTTCAATGAAATGATGATTTTTTTCACACAAACAAACCACACACACAAAAATCAGTAAAGCATATAAATATCAAATTAACGGACCTGTCTAATTTGCATTTTTTTAAATGTAATCATCATCTTTTATTATTATTTCATTTTTTATTTTTTTTAAGAGGAAGAGACTTGAAGAAAAAAATAATATTCACTTCCATTATGTTTGTATGAACCCTCTTTACATATAATTTGATGCGCTTCATGAAATAAAAATAAAAACACACATACATCAGGCACACACACACACACACACACATACACATATGACGATCAGAAGACAGAAAACACGCGTATGTGAATGTTTGACCATTATAACGTTCCGTAATATTAAATTTACTTCTCCTCAGTATTTTCTACTTCTTTTTTTTATTCATTTTTATTTTATGTTGTGTTTCTTTAAAAGAAAAAATATCATTCTCCTCTTACCTTTAAAATGTAACTCTAATGCAATGTGTGTGTGTACTACAAAATGTTATGTTACGACTTGTGTATGAGATGATACAAGAACTTTAAGAACTTGTCTTGAACATTTTTACCATATTATCACAATTTTTTTATTCAAACTCTTTCTCTTTTTTTTACTCACATACACGTTACATCAAGTAAAATTCTTGTTATGATGATAAAATATTTATTATTTTTATATCGATGTGCGTATCTTGGTAACTTGATAGAATTTGTAAAAATAATATTTTATTATTAATATTATATTTTTTTTCTTTCCTGTCTTCCCTTGAGCAATAAACAATTAATTATAGAATTTATTTCTTTTTTTTCTTCTATTCTTTCTTTTTTTTGTATTTTGGAAGTTTGTTTATTTGATGAATTAACTTTTTCCTCTTTCTATTTAAATTTTATTCATAATTTTTGATTCAATTCAAATTTACACGCACAATAATAATAATAATAATGAATGCACGATAAATTTATGAATGTTGTATTTATATTATATTTCTTTATGCTTATTGATTTTCTCACACAAATTTTTCATTCAACTTCATTCAATGTATGATGTACATCTAATAAGATAAAATTTTATAATATTTTTATGTTCAATATTTTATTTTATATGTAATTTCATAAATATTTAACATGAAATTGGATTTAAATAAAAATCGTTTTGGTTTTTGGTAGTAATTTAACACATAAATTTGTTATTTTAACTAACTTTTAATTCATTTATTTAATTTTTTTTTTTAAATTCTAATGTTAATACAAAAAATTTCGTCCGTACACACAATCTTATGCTCGTAAACTATTTTGCTGTGTCGAGTAAGAAATAAACGTAGGGCCTTTTTTGTGTGTGTACGGTGTATGTGTGTATGTATTGCTTTAAGAATTTTGAATGAAGGTTGAGTTCAAGCGAAAACAGTGAATGAAACCTAGTGGTGGGAATGTGAACTTATTTTAACCTTTCATTACAAATGGGATTGCGAAGAAAGTTTTGAATTTTATAAAATTAATTTAAAACTTGTTTAACGCTCAAGCAGGATTTCGGGGTCTTTAAGGCCCATCAACTTTCAGAAAAATAAGAATATGGTGGAAAATTTAAAATTAATGATGAAATTTGATAAAATCCTTTTTCAATTCCGAGAAAGTCCGATTCCAGACAAAAAACTACTAAATAAATTCATTTTCTTAAAGTTTTTCGTTTCTGCTTCGTCTGGGTCTTAAAGATCCATAAACAGTTTTGATATCCGGATTCTAAAAATTCTGGTTGAATGTAAATTACAGAGTTCACACGAGGATCTTTTTGTGCAGTTAAAACTGACACTTATGGTCAAAAAATGGACTGATTGGACGTTGTTATGAATCAAGAATTGTTGGACACTTGCTTCGGCTTTTTTTTAAAATTCAAGAGATTTATTAAAAATTTTTAAACAACTCTTCACAGAAATTCATATAGGACAAATAAAATTATGATTTTTCCTCAAAAAACGCTAAAATTTGTTTGTAATTTCTTTTCAAGTGAATTCTCGTCGCATTTTACGCCGTAAATTCTTGGCACGAAACATTTTGAACTTTCCATATGTGATTATACAGAAAATAAAAGTCAATATGAAATTATATTCGACGAACTTTTTCCTTCAAGGAAGGGTTAAAAACTTGTTACATGAAAACTCTCACCAGATGTCCCTTGTCAAAAAAATAAAAAAATATTTTGACAGTCAAGGGATAACCAAAAGTATTTCCGAAGCACATTTCTTTTCGCTTAACAACTTGATTGGTGTACACGTTCTGTGTAAAATGTAAGATATATTTTTCAATTTTAACCAAAAAATATAAAATTTTAGTGTCTCAATACATGTTTAAAACATTCAAGTGAATACATTTTACATAATTTCAATGAAAAGTGCGTGAAAAATGTAAAAATATGATGTGAAAACAAGCAAAAATTAAATTCACTTGACGTTTTAATATTTGCTCGTATAAATTTATGTCTATAGATGTGTGTATTAATTTTAATTGTACAATTTTTAATTTTTATTTAAACAGCAAGCCACCAAAATGCAGATTTTCGTTAAAACCCTTACTGGTAAAACCATCACTCTTGAGGTTGAACCATCAGATACCATTGAAAATGTAAAGGCCAAGATCCAAGATAAGGAAGGTATTCCTCCAGATCAGCAACGTTTGATTTTTGCTGGTAAACAATTGGAAGATGGACGTACCTTGAGTGATTATAACATTCAAAAGGAGTCTACTTTGCATTTAGTACTTCGATTGAGAGGAGGTAAAATTTGATTTTTTGTAAAATAAATACAAAAAATTTTAATTGTAAATTACTTTTCAGGTATTATCGAACCATCTTTACGTATTTTGGCTCAAAAGTACAACTGTGACAAGATGATTTGCCGTAAATGCTATGCACGTCTCCATCCTCGTGCTACAAATTGCCGCAAAAAGAAGTGTGGACACACAAACAATCTTCGTCCAAAGAAAAAGTTGAAGTAAACTATTATTTTTTCATTTTTCATTGGAAATTCTGTCCAACACAAAGCCCGGATATTCCAAAATGTTTTTTTCGCAAAAGTTCAAATCAATTTTTGAATAAAATGAACAGTGCTGATTAAAGTAACTTCAAAATATTTCGTTTTATTACAAAAATATATATTCGTTCAACAATAAGATTCAACATAAACAAATGCAAATAATTAATATCATGAAGTGAATTCTTCAAGAAAATGCTTGAAGTCCTGTAATGGCACGTCCAAGTATTAGTGCGTGAATATCGTGAGTACCTTCATACGTGTTTACGGCCTCTAAATTCATTACGTGTCGAATTATGTGATATTCATCGGAAATTCCATTGCCTCCCAACATATCGCGGGCAACTCTTGCGATTTCAAGTGCTTTTCCAGCGTTATTTCTCTTGAGCATGGAAATCATTTCGGGTGTGTGTCTTTTAAAGAAAAATTTATACGTTCAAAAGAAATTCAATGTAAAAATAATATGAACTTACAATTTTTGGTCTTTTAGTCGTCCTACGTGTAAACAAGCTGCCAGTCCAAGATTGATTTCGGTCAACATATCAGCCATTTTTTTCTGCATAATTTGTGTGGCAGCTAAAGGCTTATTAAATTGTTTTCTATCCAAAGTGTATTGTCTTGCTGTCGCTAAACAGGCTTCAGCTGCACCAAGAACACCCCACGAAATTCCATATCGAGCATTATTCAAACACCCAAATGGTCCTGACATGCCAACAACATTCGGAAGTAAGTTTTCCTCTGGCACACAAACTTCGTCCATCAATATCATGCCAGTTGGTGATGCTCTGAGTGAGAATTTCCCTTCAATTTTTGGTGTTTCAAGACCTTTACTGCTTTGTGATCTATCAACAATGAATCCTCTGACTTTTTTGTCATGCGTAACACGAGCCCAGACAATCAAGACATCAGCAATCGGTGAACTTGTTATCCAAGTCTTACTTCCAGATAAGAAATATGCTTTTGATGCAGGATCATATCTTGCCTTTGTTTCCATTGTGCCAATGTCAGACCCGTGATTTGGTTCAGTCAGTCCAAAACAACCAACTAATTCACCTTTGGCTAATCTTGGTAAATATTTTTGTTTTTGCTCTTCACTTCCGTAATCGTAAATTGCCCCCATACACAATGAGCTTTGGACACTGAACGCTGATCTGTATGCTGAATCAACCCTTTCAACCTCCCTCGCTAACAGTCCATATGCAACACTTGACACCCCAGCACAATCATAGCCTTTTATCGTACACCCGAGAACTCCAAATTCTCCCATTTCATTCATAATATCGCGGTGGAAAAACTCGTCACGATTAGCTTTGGTCACACGACTCAACAGTTTGTCTTGGCAATATGCGCGAAATGCATCTCTCATCTGTTTCTCTTCATCTGTTAATGCTGATTCAATGTTCAAGGGATCTTGCCAGTCAAACACAGCTAGAATTTGTAATGAGAAAAAAATATTAGTAAACAACTTCTTATCACAAACGATTCACATTCTTACAAATTGATAAGAAATTTAAAAAAAAAATATTTACCTTTAGATTTTGTTGAATACGTTGCTGTGCTCAAACATGATTCTGTATAACGTAAATGTAATGTAACATTATGCAAAAATTTCATTCAGAACCAATTTATTTCAATTGAAATTGAAATTAAAATTACGAATAAAAAAAATCACTTACGTCTGATAAGAGATCTTGATCCATTTCTTGTCAAATAACACAATTTTTGAATGTAGTTTGCCATTTTTATGAATTTTATTTCTATTTACAAGTCTCAAGCACTTTTAATATTGATTGGCAGTTGTTAAATAAAATTAAAATGATAATTTTTTAACTTAAAAAATAAATTGCGGAGTTACAAAAATTAATCAAATGTGCCAGCTGATTAAAATGACGTTCAAATTATTTTTGACAGCTGTCAAATTTGATTGTAAATAAAACAAAAGGAAAAATAAAAAAAATTTATGCAAAAATCAGAAAATTCAAGAATAAAATTTTAAATTAAAAAAATGTCAGATCAGGAAAGTTCTGATATAAATTTTGAAGATTTAAACTGGGATATTGTGTCATATATTTTTGGATTTTTATCATTAAAGGATTTGTTTAACTTAAGGTACGTGAAAATACGAGTTTTTTTTTAAATTTTTAAGAATAAAATTTTGTTCTAGATGCGTCTCATACCATTTCAAGAACTTAGCTGAAGATCAATTACAAATAATATCCAGCATTTGTATCCAGAGGACATATCACGGCAGATTATCAGAATGTTTTGATGTTTTAACAGAAAATTGTCATTCCTTGACATCACTTACCTTGTCAAATTGTGAATGGCTCGAAGATAGGCAAGTTCAACGTATATTTGAGAAAAATCCTAAACTTCAATCAGTGTGTTTGAATAATTCGAATAATATCACATCGGTGGCACTCCAACCAATGATAATTCGATGTAAGGAAATTAAAAAGTTGGAATTGAGTAAATGTTACTTTTTGACTACGGGTTGTTTGGAAGCTCTGGTGCTACATCAGAGAAATATTGAAATACTGGATCTTTCGTATTGCAATTCCTTGAGTGATTCTGTGCTCATTATACTTTTGAAGAAATTCAGAAAATTGAAGAATTTATCGGTGGCACATGTGACCTGTGTGGGAGATGCAGTTGTGCTTGCAATTGCTAAATATTCAGTTAATTTAAAGCATTTGAATATAAGTGGGTGTATTTCAGTGACAGATCGAGGAATTAGAGCTCTTGCGGCGATGAGTCAGAATTTGGAGTCAATTATGTTGAGAGGATGCAATTCAGTGACTGATTTTGGACTTACAACACTAAGAGCACGAGGCACAGTGCATATTGATCGTCCAATTGGAGGGGGAGTTCCAGTTTTCATTCCCTTTCCTTTAATCTATCCCCAAGTTTAGATGAATTCAACCTGAAAATTGACTCGACGAGTGTGAAATTTCCTCCATTGATGTCTGAACCAAATATTTTACATTTCACACTCTTTCATCATCACAGTACAAATTGAAATTGACGAAAAAAAAATTACCATTTGAATTATTTTTATCCAAATATTTTTTATTAGGAATTTATAGAATTAAATGTTAAATGTTTTTTAATGATTTTCATTTTTAATTTCACCAGCTAACGTCAAAACTCCACTTATAAGTAAATTATGGCGTTCAATGAATTCCGAGACCAATTCATCTGATTTCAGGACTTTCCGGGCACGTTCATAAATATTTCCAGTCAATTTGGCGTCACCATAATCCCGCTCAAACGCAATATATTCGAGCCATATTTCGACATTTGTCCTCCCATAAAATTGAACCGCGTATTCATAGCACTCCCTTCCCGCTGTTTTATTAACTGTCAGTTGTGCTGTCTCAATTTGAGCCATTTTACGATGTAGTTCCAGACAAGGATTCGAATTTAATGTTAATTTTTTGTAAGTTTGACGTGCAATTTGTATATTTTTGGTCAGACAGAGCCATTCAATGTAATTTGGCTTGAAATGAGATGAAATTATTTGATTTTTATGATTAATTGCTTTTTGGAAGAAGGCATCCAAAGAATTTTCGTTGTTTAATTGAACAGCATGGTAATTAAACATTGCTTCCCATAACGGTAATTCCTTGTCTTCGTTCAAAGCAGTGATGGCTGACTGGAATATTGATTCAACTGTTGATTCATCGTAATTTTTAATTGTATATGATAGTCTGAGGAGCCATAAATCTGATGATTCCTTATAAAGTTTAAGGGATTTTTCAAAAATTTCTTCAACTAAATCACTTTTAGTTGGATTTCCTTCTAGTATCAATTTTATATACGTTGAATAGTGTTCAGGTGACATGAGACCGGTTTCATGTCCCATCTTAAATGCATTTCCAAGACATTTTCTCTTGAAATTCGCTTCAGAGGTCATGTCTGAATTTAAATTCAGCATGGTCTCGATGTAAAGTGAACACATTTCTGTTGTTTTTACATTTTCCAATGCTTTTTCATAAATTTCAACACATTTTTTGATATTCAACTTAACAGAACGGACATCATCTGTATCACTTTCATCAAGAGTGTATACGGAAACACCTTTAAGCTCAGCTTGTGCAAAATAATTCCACGTTTTCGAATTATCTGAAAATTTATCTTTCAAATCTGATATAATTTCTTTGGATAGATTTCGTGCAAATTTGAAATTTAATGTCACATCTAACATTTCCAAGTAAAATTGGACATCATTTATCTTTGATTTTGCATTTCTGTAAATACTTTGACAACATCCAACTGCTGTCTCGATTTCTTTCACTTCAACAGCTGTAATTTTTTCATTGTCATCTGATACCTGAATTTCAGATAACTCGATTTGAATGAAAGCTTTATACAATTGAATGTCTGTTGGATGGTGTTTCAATCCGGTTATTAGATATTCCTTTGCTTTGACTAAATTTCCAATATCGCTATATTCTAACATGACTGCTTTTAGCCAGACTTCCGGCTTGTCACTGTGATATTTGAGCATTCGTTCGAGGACTTCCGATAATTCATAGGTAAAATGATACATTTGACAAAATTTAATGTACGAATCCCATAATCGAAGTTCTTTTGGGAATCGGGCCAATACTTTCAAATACAGTCCACGAATTTTTCCGGCAACAATTCGTTCCAGTGCTTTTTTCTCTCGGATTCGTTTTCCGCCTCTTCGACGCTCACAAACCAAACTCAACACATTTCTCTCATATTTGATGAATTCACAGTAATCTTTGATGTCTTTGACATGTCTTTCAATTTTGTATTCATAATTTTCACGAGTTTTTTTGATCTTTCGAATCTCATCATCGGTAAATATTTGGAGCTTTTTCATCTGCTCATATTCGGTTAAGCACAACTCTTTACGAAGTTGCACAAATTCAGCCATTTTATAGTGGATTTAAATTTCCTTTTTTATTTAATTTATATTTAAAGTTTGATAAAAATTTTTAAAAAATTTGTTATGATCAGACAATGTGGTTTTATTTTGATGTATTTTACTCTGAGGTAAAATCACTCATATGCTTTTATCTCACTTCAAATTTACAGCTGGGGAGAAATATAAATAAAATTTCGGATGCCTTTATTTTTTGCTATAAATTTGTACACTGG
>LN483554.1:31805-84651 GCA_900002565.1 Culicoides sonorensis
TAAAAAAATTTCATAATTAAATTTCAATTTAAAACTCTATTTTTCCATTTTCTGGTAGTTGGACATCATAAAAAACTCTTTTTTCATAACAATTGTAATTAAATGGCTCTTTTAGGCTCTGTATCTTTAAAAGTTCAAAACCAAAACAAAAATAAATATATTGCTGAATATAAAAGCTACAGAATCATATTAAAAAATTAAAAATTTATCACGTTCAACTACCAGAAAATGGAAAAATAGAGTTTTAAATTGAAATTTAATTATGAAATCAATATTTTTTTAAAAATATTTTAAAAAATTATTAAAGATATCCTTCATATCTTTCCAAAACATATTTAGAATTTTTTCTGCGTTTTGTGGTTCGTGAGATATCACAAGTCAAAAAATGGCCGCGCGCGCCATACGCGAAATTTCAAAGCGCGATATCTCGAGAACGTGTGTACGGATTTTTGCACTGATGCTTAGAATGGCATGAAGAACCAGTGTACAAATTTATAGCAAAAAATAAAGGCATCCGAAATTTTATTTATAATTCTCCCCAGCTGTAGCAAGAAGCTCTAAAGGCTCATTGAATCCTGAATCTTCACTTTTTCAAGGACTTTTTTGAGGTCGGGTCGTTCAATACATAGAAGGACTAATTTCGTCTGGAGTCTCTGGTTCTTAATGGTCAATGTGATTTTAACTCCATTAACAGACATTCGCTATTTCAGACATAATTTAAATGTGTCATTCACTAGGTGGAACCCACTTAAATTCATGTAGAGCCACCTGATGTCAAACATTCGCAACATCTCTACAAGTTGAAATCCAGACAATTCGGTGTTTATTTTTTTCCACAAAAAATTAATCAGTTTAATTGAAACCATTGTGCAAAAAGTATCAAAATAACAATAAATAAAGACTTTGTCAAACATTTAAACATAAAATAATCGGAAAGTAATTAAAAATTAGTGAAAAATACTCAAAATTTCTTTGGGTGTGACATCCATTTTGTTTCATTTTCTCAATTCTGCATCAACATACACAAACACACAGCGAGATATATAAATAAATAAAACACACAAAATAAATAGAAACACGTCAGTTTTTTCTTTTTCATTAATTTACGCCAATAAAAAATAAAATACAAACACTTGAATATAAACATATATAAGTACACAAATTAAATCATCATTGAGTCTAGAAAAATTTGAACAGTGGACTGATTAACTAAACAAAATCTTATCAAATTGAAGTTATACGAAATTTTATTTAATCGCAAAAAAAAATAAAAAACAAAATTTGATTTGATAACAAATTTTAAGTGGAAAAATCAAAATAAACAAAGATCTAAAATGGAGAGTTTGGTGTCTCCAGGTAATTACATTAAACATTTCAGTGTCAAGTATCATTTAAATTAAAAATATTTGTTTTTATTATTATTTAAATAGTGACCCTGATCGTAAAATCCTGCAATCAACAATTTGAAGATCAAGAAATACGATGTGAACTGAATTGGACGATTCGTAAATTGAAACAAGAGCTTGCTGAGGTTTATCCAACTAAACCTGTAAGTTTATTGTAATTTTTTTCATGTACCCTTAAATCGATCTCATTAATTTTTATGTGATTTTCAACATTAATGAGACACGTCAGAATTTTATATAAGATACAAAGTGAATGTATGATGCAACAATGATATCTAGCTATGTTTTGATGTTGTACGATGATGTTTAAATTGTATGTAAATATGCGCGTATTTTTTATTTTAATTTAATTTTATGGAAAATACCAGAAAACTGTGATTCTTGTTTGATATCATACGAAATTACTAGTTTAGCGGGTATCAATGAATTAAGTCAATTTCTTGTATTTGTTTATGTTGTTATTATTATTATGAGGGTCTCATCCATTTGTGACATTGCAAAAAAAAGTTAAAATTAAAATTTAATTTTAAAACATTTTCATTCTATTTGGAATTTAACTTCTCTTCTCATGTTAATAGGATTCTCATGAAATAAGAGAATCGAAATCTGATTATCCGGATAAATTCCATATTATGAATGGATGACGCCATTGAAAGTGGTGGTCAATGTACAATCGAAAGTCACCTGTTTGAATACCAGTTTAAAACAGATTTGGAAGTGCATTGTCATTACAATGCAACATTTCCTTAACTCAAAAACTTCAATTAAGGGGATAAAAATTTATTTGAATAGAGTTAAGATCCAGGCTCGTAACTGTGAATGAGCTTTGACTGTCACAAAATGATAATTTTTCGCACTTTCATGTTACTACATGTAATTGCTCTTCAATTCATTTCAGTTGTTGTTCAATCAGTGCTCAACCATTGTTTTGATAACGCAAAATATCGCATTGTCATATCAGTTGTTTAATTTTTATTTTTTTTCTTAATATTTTTAGTTCGTGTGTGAAGTCATTTACTTGTGTGATTATATAAACACAGAAAATTTAGCAAATACATCATCATCATTATTATTATTAAAATAAAATTATTTCAGCTGTTATAAATTTATTTGATGAAACTCTGACTATGTATGTGAGTAAATGTATAAAAAATGATTAAACTGACGTGGCCTCTATGTGTTACTTGTATCCAATTTTATTTAATTTCTTATCAGTAAGATATGAAATTTTATTGTAATACGCCGTTAAAATTTTGTGAATTACCCATTTAAATTATTAGTTTGAATTTTTCGTGTAATTTCAGCGTACGGAAGAGCAAAAACTGATTTATTCAGGACAATTATTGCATGATACTGTGGTATTGAAGGACGTTTTACGTAAATACGAAGGCCAGGATACACACACGGTGCATTTGGTGTTCACGCCAAAATATAACGGCACAATTATGAAAGAATCAGATAAAAAGACTAATAATAATAAAAGTGTGACTTCAAATCGAGGAAATGCAACACAACAACAACAACAATCGTCTCCAGTTACAACAACAACCACAACATCAAACACAAGTGATGGACTACGACAGAGAACTAACGTTCAAAACACTGCAAATCAAGTTCCAGGTCAGACTGTAAATCAACAAGTGAATCCATTTTTGAATGCAAATATGTTATATGCAATGCAACATCCAGTTAATACAACACAAAATCCTAATAGTCCTGATTATTTGGCTGCACAACAAGCTGCCATGCAAGCATGGATGCAACAAGCATATGCACAGTACTTTAACCAATACATGAATATGTGAGTTATATAAGAATTTAATTTTAAAATAAAAATTAATTAATTAATATTCTTTTTAAGGCTCCAATTTGGTGCTCAAGCAACACCCTTGTATGCATCAGCAACAACAAGCCTTCCGGCCAATTTTCCAAATTTGTATACACAATCATCACCCACCACCTCCGTACCAAATCAACTGTCTGGCACCCAAACTCAAGATAATGCAGCTGCCCAAGTTGCTAATAATAATAATAACAATAATAATATTGCAAATCCCGAGAATGGGCCAGCACAACGTCGTTTTCCCAATTTGGTGGTTGAGGAGCCACAAGAAAATCGTGATTGGCTTGATATTAGTTACACAATGTTTCGTCTTACCGTCATCCTTACACTAATTTATTTCTATTCATCACCATTACGTTGTCTTGCCGTCTTGTCTATTGGCATTGCCTTTTATTTCTATCGGATTGGCGTATTCCGAAATCAAATTGAGAGAAATTTCAATTTAAATAATGTCAATAATCGACAACAACAGAATCAACAGCAAAGAGAAGGTGCACAAAATAATGCTGAACATAATGGTGATGAAAATGCTGGTGCTGCTGGACAAGGTACAAATGGTGAAGTTGATACAGTTGACTCAGCAGCTCCAGATCAAAATCGGACTTCAATGCTTGTTATGATCCGGACATTTATTTTCTCTTTCATATTTTCACTTATCCCAGAAACTCCTGCACTATAAAAGAGCATTGTTGTGATTAAATGTCAGTTTATTCTTGTTTTTTATTATTATTATTATATAAATGCATTCAAATTTGTTTTGTAGAGTAAGTACTAATTATGTTATTATGATTATTATTATATCAAAAAACCAATTAAAATAGGAGAATGGAATAAATTCTGTTCCAACAAAATAATTGAATTATTTTTTTATTATTAGATTCATAGCAAAAAAAAGAGGCAAATCTATATTCATCGATTCTGATTAAATAAAAAAAAAGCTTTTATTAAAATTATTCATTTTATTTTTTCATTCATAGTAATAGATAGTTATTTCTTAACTGAATTGTGTAAAAAAAAATCTAATAATAAAAAAAATCCTTTAGCTTTAATGAAAGTTATAACTGAATTTATGATGAAAAAATAAAAAAAAAAATATTAAATTTAAATGGAAATCAGAAAAAAAATAAAATGTGAAAAATTAATTTAAATGAATGATTACAATCCTTATTAGAAATAAAGTGATTAAAAATTATTAAAAAAAAGTTTTTGTTTCTTTCGTAATGGATCAGATACAAATTTTGAAAATTTAACGATTTTTCACCATTTTTATGTTCTAGAGCCCTTTTTTTTGGGCTTGTTATGGAGCTTTGCAGCGAGAGAGTCACTGATGGAATGTTAGAGAGGCATTTTAAGGCTCTAAAGGCCTCAGCCCAATCTTAAATCGAATGTGTGATGTCAAATCCTCTTGAGCCAGTATTTTCTTTCCAAAAATATTAGATGTCGATCCTTTGGATAACCTCAGAGTGATGGCAGACAAACCTTTTGAGAGAAAAAAGCATTAAAAATGAATGATTACCGGATTTGACACTCAAGAATTTTGAAATTTCAAATAAACACATGCCAATGATGTATCACTCAATTTCAAGATAAGGAAAGGGCAGAAAGTCACCATATTTCAGTTCATCTTACAAATAAACAATTTTAAATCTCATGATACAATGAGTCATTTTGTATCATTCCTTCATAGAAATTTCTTGATATTTCCCAAGGCGATCAGAGAGTGCAAAGAGTGCAAAGGAGTGCAAAAAAAGACAAACAAATACAAAGTTGTACAAAAATTTGTATTCAATTTTTCAGACATTTTTCTTTTATTAGCAGCTTTAAAAAATACCTTGTTTTGATATAATTTTCAAAATATCTTTGACGCTGTCATAATTTTTCATGAACTGGTACGGAAAACATCAAAAAAGGACCGTTGAATGAATTTTGAATAAACAACAAATTTGTCAAAGAGGGAAAAATATAAATTAAATATAAATAAATAAATGTAAATATTATAATGGAAAATATGCAAACAATAGTGACAAAAAAATCAGCCATTTCGTAAAAAATCATCATTTCGACCTTGAATTGGAGGTCCTATAGCCTTGACCCTTAAAAAAAAATTCGAGCTCGCTCCGATGGATCATTCCGGAGTATTTGATGGATCAGACATATGGACCTAAGGAGTAACGACGGACAAACCGTCTGTAACAGTGCATTTGTTCTTACGAAATGCACTATAAACGTATTTAAAATCAATGTTCCTCCGGTATAACATTGGAACAGAAAAGGTTACCGGCTTTATTATATCGTCGAAATTTCGCAAGAAACATTTCTTTATTTGGTAAATCAAAATACTCGTAGTCTTAAAAAATAAGTGAATTTTTATTAGGTTTTTTATTCAATTGAAATCCTTTTTTTTGCAAAAAATCAGATAATAAAATTTCCGATTTTAGTTTAAATTGTCATTGGCCTTATTTATTACTAAATCATTTAAATAAAAAAAGTACTTTACGAAAAAGACGAGAAAACAAGAAAAAAGTCGTACAAAAACAGAAACATATGTACGAAAAATTTTGTTCCTTAATATTTTTTCTAGCTGTCAAAAAGAATACAAAGAGTGCAAAAAACTGTCACTTTTTGCACTCTCTGATTGCCTTGGGATATTTCAACCATTGAATCAAATGAATGTAATTTTTTTTCATATATCAATAATTTCAATTGATTTTATTTCGTTTATTGTGTAATGTAATGTGATACTCTTTTACATTAATTCAATACAAATATTTAGAATAGTGCTTTGGAATCGATAGCAAAATACATTTTAAAAGTAAAACTTATACACGTTCATATGTCTGATATGCAGGATGAGTTGCTTTCCCTCCCATGGGTCCCAGCAATCTGGCACGTTGTGTATCGACTTCGGCAAACCAGTGATACAACGAATACACGGCACTCCAGCAATAAATTGAAAAGCCAAGTGGAATACACAAAATGATTCCCATGAAAACCGATGCTCCAGGTGAATTTTGGTCAGGATTTGATGCAACTGCCAATGTCAAAATAACTGTCACTAAAATTGTATACATGAGTCCAAATCCATTTTCAATGAGCCATGGCAAGAGCATCAAACGATTTCCCTGAATAGTTCCATAAAGCAGCAACATTGAGGCAATAAAATCAATCGCCATTAACGCAATGAGAGCAACAGCAAGACCTTCAACGACATTTGTTGAGGTTTCAATGTAACCACCAGCATCAGGATCTGTCTGATTTGTCACATTATTTATCACGATTATGGTTTGATTCACCAAACCAGGAATGTATGAATCTGTTAAAAAAAATGTCATAAAATTATGATTCAATGTAAAAATAAAATAATCTCACATCCAAAAGTCGCTGTAATCAATGAAAGTAAAGACTTTGTTGTTGCAAACCATCCCAAGATAACTCCAGCCGTTTGAAGTTCAAAGCAGAAGAATCTCTCCAGCATACACATTTTAATTTGAGTTCTTACTTTCCTTTTGATTCAATTTCTTTCTTTTTAATATTTTTATGAATAATGCGCACTAAATTTTTGAATGTAATTTTTTTTTATTTGAAGAAAGAAAAGATTACGGAGTAAAACAATAACAAAGCGACCGTACTACCGAGATGTCTATGAAAGAATGCAATGACTAATGTACATGGTGAAATACAATTTCTGTTATTTTTTTTTTATTTTTACTATGGCTTCTCAATAGATGAATGCTGTACATCGGCATCTGTTCGTATAGTTTTTTTTACATGTGTTGGATTATTTTTGTTTGTATTGAGAATGCACACAGTTGAATAAAGGACAGTGGTGTAGATTTTCATTTAATAGGGTCGATAAATTTCATTGATTGGATTAGGGCAGTTAAAGCTGTTGTTATATAAAAGTAATACTGCACCGGATGACAATATAAATTGTAGGTCCCGCCTGGTTAGACCATATATAGATATAAGGCGCATACTATGAAAGCTTCGGCTGAAATAGTATGAATACCATTGGATCCGTGATGGAGCCTCGTAATTTCTAATCAAATAAACTTGAATTCTCCGAGTATATTAAAATCCAACCCTGATTTACCGTTGGTTTTGATTTTTTTTGGAGCAGCCCTGTCCATTATATTGCATTTGATACAATTTTTACCAGTCGTCTCCATACACATCTACTTAAACACACAGATTATCGTCACATATCCAAATTTGCTTATGCCGAAAACTAGTAACATATGTGTCATATTATTTGTAACTAAAGAGAAGGTATAGTAAAACTTTTTTTTTGTTTTTTAAAATAAATTTATTACCATTATAATATTAACTCAAAATACAACTATTGAGCACATATCACACATAACCGCTCTTATATTTTTGTTCTCATATATACCTCATATTTACGTATCATATACAAGAAATTCAAAATTATGAGTGGATATGGACCGTCTGCGATCTTATTCTCAGTCGTCTGAAACGTCTCATACTAGAAAAAAGTATTTAGCAGCTAAATAAAATATTTAATAATATTTTTTTTTATTCGATTTATTATTATTTTTTTTTGTAACTTTTTATTTTTATTTTGAATATACTTTATTAAAAGTAGGCCCACAACATACTTGAAGTATTAATATAAAAAAAAATTATGATATTTTGTGGCAATTGATACAAACAAAAGTCAGTTTTAAACGTCGGTGATCGGTGTGAGAAAAAAAATTTAATAATCATGACACATTTATTTTATTAAAGGTCCTTTTTGTCATCAATTTTTATAATTTTATCGGGATTACGTCACTCACCGTCCATCGGACTCTCCAAGAAAACAAAATATATACAAAAAATAAATTATGTGCCAAAATCTGAATTAAATGTGTTTATATTTAATATAATTATCACAAATTAAAATCAAACCAATAATAAATAAATAATAATAAAAGAGAGAGAAGAAAAAAAATAATTCTTTTCATTGTCATTCAAGTCCCAAAACTTGTTGGATATACAGAAAATAATTCATATAAAATTTAATTTAAAAGGTAAGAAATTAAAGTATTCCGAACCATATGCGCGCAATTCAATGCATTTCAATTCCTTTTTAAAATAAAAAGAAGAAGTAAAAAAAAAATGTAATATAAAATTTCCATTAAAATGCAATCAATTTATAGAATTGGATACTTCTTTCGATAACAATTAATGGCGAATCAATGTAAATAATGAGTTAATATATGAAAAAAAATATGAATAATCATCAATGTGTCTTTTTAAATTTTTATATTAAATATGAATATGAAGTGAAGTTTTTTGTCTTGAATATGATGAATATACTGAATAAATAAGGTCTTGTTGATGAATGAATGAATGCTGCTGCTATGTCAAGGTTATTTATCGTTTGTGTCTGTGTGTATTTCTTTGATGATATTATATATTATGATTATTATTATTATTTTTTGTTTCATGCATGATCATTTTAATAAAAATAATATTAAAAAAATTGAGAAAATTAATTATGAATTATATTAAATTGTATGTGACATATGTTGTGACTTGTCTAGTTAAATGAATAAAACTTACAAATGTTATAAATTATTATTAAAATTGTTGTAAGTTGTAATATGGCCATATATGGAAAGATATTTTAGGTTTTAAGATACCGCATAAATTGCACCGGTACATAATTTGTCAAAATTGAGAGATTGAAGTTGATTTTGAAATGATTCATGCAGGGAAATTACTTTGATTGTGTTGAAATTGGTTAGAAAATGGACATTGGATGCCAATTGAACTCTTAAAGTGAATTTAAAAAGTAAATTTTGATAAAATTTAATTAAAATTGACATGGCTCAATTCAGGAAAGTGTACTCATCTTCTCAGAAAATTGATCAGCTCTCATGAGTGAGAAAGAACTCTTCAATTTCGATTCCACGTTGTCTAGCAAAAAAAATTCATAGCAGTCTCCTCCTATTCAGAGCAACATTTGTACATTGGATCTTTAGAGTCAAAATGTTCTTTGAAGCCTATTTCCAGAATTTGGGCTCAAGGTTCTGAGAGCCCCGTTTTCTGAAATTTACCCACAACATGTCGATATACTCAAACTCTTTTTTCAAGTCAATGCTAGTCATTTTATTCATAGTAATGCCAAATAGTTTCAAGTTAAACCTAAAAAGAAAATAAAAAAACATTCAAATAACACTGTAAATGACAAAAGACAACAAAAATATTGATTCTTAAAATTAGCTCACAAACCTCACTGAAAATAGGCCACTCTTTTCAAATCACACCATACGACAAGGTCAGTTGATTTCATTTTTCAATAAAATCTCATATTTATTACAATAATTAATGCAATTTACATACTACAGATAGTGTGTAGTAAATTGACATCATATCGTAGTAAAGTGTGAAAAAAATTAAAATAATTTTAACATGTAAGGTGAGTCACATGGAGTCCAGATTTGTGAATTTCGTTTTTTCGTTTCAGATTTTTGCATATTACTGTTAAAAAATTTAATGAAACTTATTGCAACTGAAAACTAAAAAAAACAGGCACTTTGAAAAGATTTTCATTGAAATTTCTAATCAAGGAAATTTTCGACATGCGACTGACTTTCAAAAAATAAGTACGTTACCTGTCATTGTGATTGACAAACAATGGAATCCAGTAAAAATAAAATTAAAATATCCTTCATGTCAATATTTCACCTTTAAATTTCATACTTTGTATCAAAAAAAAAAAAAAAAAATGCAATGAAAATAAAATTTACATGTGTTTTCACTTCAAATGTGCTTCCACTTTTCCTTAGAGATAATTTATCACCATGAGAATTTTTACGAAAAAAAATGTATTTTAACTTATTTTTAATTTTTTTTTGATGACGTTATGGTCTAATTTTAGAGGTTCAACGTTTTTTTTTAAATTATTATTATTAATAATAATAATAATATTGTTGTTTGTACTTTCTCATTTTTTTTCATATCTCATCACTTTAGACAATTTTTTCTCTTTGCTCTCAATGAATTTCAATTTTAATGAAATGAATGAAATTAAAATTGCAAAAAAAAAATTGAAAATTAAACAAAAAATGTTAATTTTGTTTTAATTGAGTTTACAGAGACTTTAAGACAACATTATTAATAATTTCAATGGTGTATATTTTTTTTTGTACTTGATACAATTTTTTTTTTAATTTTCAGGTCATTTTTGTAAATTATTTTATTTTTATTAAATGTTTAAATTATAATTGATTTCGAATAAATTTAAATTCAAAAGTAATAATTCATGTCTTCACCTTATAAGACCATATTAAGCTCCTTTTTGATTATTATTTTTATTTTATTAATATTTATTTTATATCATTTTTATTTTATTCATATTTTTTTTTAATCTGACTGGAAACCCAGCACTGTAATGCTATGATTAATACATTGTATATCGTGATTTTGTGATGTACTTGGATTGTAAGATTTTTTTTTTGCTGTTGTATATTATTGTAAATATCACGAATAAATAAATAATAATATTATAAGAATGTTTTCAATATGTTATTGGCCCTAGAAGGAAACTTGAATGTGATTTAATTTTTGTTAAATAAAAGTTGTTTTTTTTGTTGTGTGTTTGAGTCTGAATTCGCATAAAAGTGCGTGGAATGAAGCGTTAAAATTTAAAAATTTACTCTAAATTTTGTTCCAATTCGATTTTACACTGAATACAGAAAGTTGAAGGGATATACTTTGATTTCGGTCAGTGTGTTAAAATTTGTTTGGAACATTTTACTATATTGGAAAATTCGTGGTTTTCCGCATTTTTTTGAATATTTAAAGATTTTCGAAAAAATTTCTGCGATTCATATTTCCTCAATTTAAGGAAATTTAACAATATTTGAAAAAAAACCTTGATTTAAGAAAAATTCAGACGGTTTTGGCGGATTAGAATGTTGGACTTTTGTTGACCCAGACATGAGCGCTTAAAATACTCTATTTTTTTCAAATCAAATGAAAATCCTTTTCAGAAAAAAATTTCAAAGTAGAGATTTTCTTAGTCAATTCTTCAAATTGTAAAAAGCCTTTTTAGAAACCAAGTTTAAAATCAAAAATTAGAAACTTAACAAGATGGATCGAAACAGTCAACATGTTACAAAGTTACATTAAATTAATTCCATTTGAGCAAAAAAAAGTATGACAGTATTAGAGACCTCATGTTAAGTTGTAAAGAGGACAAGTTACTTATGAAACACCTGAACACCAAGCCAATATTAAAGTCAATAACAATAGCTCTGCAGGATAGAACTATGACATTGGCCAAAAGAGAAAAGAGAAGAATATGACTTCAAGAAATATCTAGGAAGTGACACTGAAATTGTTCATGATCACAATTAGAAGAAAATTTAAAGTCAATACAGGTTTTTATGTGTCAAAATGGAACAATATCTTGGTCCACTCATAATCAAGCAACAGTGGCTATTTCTACCTGCGAAGCTGAATTGATGGCTTTATCGGCTGCCTTACAAGAAGCATTATGGTGGATTGATTTGCAAAGTGAATTGAAGAAAAAATTGGCTGTCGACATTTTGTGTGATAATACAAGTACAGTTGCACTAATCAAGCAAGATAATTTTGTTGGACGTTCAAAACATATCAATGTGAAACATAAGTTTATTGGTGATTATGTCAAGCAGAACAACAGGCAGAAAGTCATGTTGGGTCAGAATATCAACAGGCAGACGTTCTATCATTGGATAAAATCAAGTTTGAGAAATTCAGAGAAGGTCTTGAATTGAAGTGATTCCAGGTTGAGGGAGTGTGTTGAAATACAACTCTGTCCTCACTTCAAGTGTTCGCTCAATGTATTGTAAAGTTCTTAAATATTTAAATAAAATTAGTTGCAAACAGGATCTTTTAGCATAAAGTTATTCTAACAAATATAATTTTTCATAGTCCATTTTTCAAATTTATGAAAAATCTTTTTGTCAAATATCAAATATCATGATTTTTCAAGATCATTATTCAAAAATATGAAATTGTCTCGTAACAGCAGTATCTTAAAATATTGTTTAAACATCTCAATGTGAAACCTTGAAGAAAAATTTGCATTCGCTACTTCAGACTATTTAAAGTACATCATTTTTAATTTAAACAAAAAAAATAAAGAGTAAAGGAATGTCACTTCCATTAAACTGATAAAAAAACAATAAAATTTAAAATAACTTCAATATTTTCTTATAAAATGCTAAAATTATTACATCAGATGTTGTTACATTGTTGTCTGGGACGAGACAAGTATTCACAATTTCTTAAATTGAAAATGAACTTGTAAACAACAATTTTTATATACAAAGTTTAAAAAGAATGTAACTTTTTTTAATTTTGCTTCCGTTTTTGCTGGTGTTTAAACGATTACAGGTTAAAATTCTTCTTAAAATAAGAATGAAATATCATTGGACGAACAAAAATTTTGTTTTATGTGTATTTTATGTGGTAGGTGTTTTACAATTGTATGGAAGAACTTTTGGCAAAATGAGATCACACAGCTGGTTAATTTATGAGCTAAAATTTGAATTTTCTCTGATGAATTTTAAATTTAATTTTAGGAATATTTTTTAATCTCTATGAGATGAGATTTTAAGGTGATTAAACGGGAAACAAAACCTGACCCATAATTGGCCTTAATTTAAGTTTTTTATTATAAAACTTTGTGTTTTCCTACATTTAAATGAGCCGAGGAAATTTCTCACAGACACACACACACTTTTTATATTTTTTTTTTGTTTATAAATTATATTTTTTTTCATTTTCATCTCAAAACACATCTCATCCAGAATAAACAGAAATTTATGTTAAAATGAGAGTAAAAATTTTTCCTCGTGTGATGTGTGTGTAGAGCAAAGTGCACCTGAAAACGCTCTTTGGCACTTGAATGAAAAAAAAATATGACTATGAATTTGAAAATTTTTATACATTTTATTATTAAAATAAACTATCTCTGTTAATTCGCGTAGTTCTGCACCTTTGTGAATATAATTTTGAATCGTCATTTTAATTTTTACAAAAAGAGATTAACAAGCGATTTTTCACTGTCTCGTCAGATTTTAAAATTTGAATTGAAAATAGTGAATTTAGTTTTGTTATCAATTGAAACATCATAAATATTGACGAAAAAAG
This sequence comes from Culicoides sonorensis, assembly GCA_900002565.1. Lineage (NCBI taxonomy): Eukaryota > Metazoa > Arthropoda > Insecta > Diptera > Ceratopogonidae > Culicoides > Culicoides sonorensis. Next base: position 45,207 of record LN483554.1, read on the forward strand.
TAAATTAAAGGTGATTTTTTTTAGCAAATTAAGGTCAAATTAAAAAAAAAATTATTGGTGTGAAAGTCATAAAACTTTGATATTAAGATGAAATATCGAAATTTGACTAAATGTAATGAAAATAAGTGAAATCAAATAAAAGTCAATTGAATTTTCATTTCAATTAAAAAATTAAAATAAAAAAAAATTAACGTGTTTTAGAATAATATGGAAAATTAATGTTGCACCATACATACATTGAAGGGAAAAAAACAGACAGAAATAAAAGTGTGAAAATGAAAATTACGTAGGTGTGATATAATTTGAGTGTTTGTAGAGAACACGTCAAATATTAGGGAGAGGCAGGCAATTCAGATGATGATATTTTTTGGACCATGTAAAATAAAACTCTTCAAGGTCTCTTCACCAATTTATTTATACTGAATTTTTTAATATGATTACGTAGTTCAATGAAAAGTAATTTTTATTTTTACATTTTATTACTCATTTAATTTAAAAAAAACTCATCGAAAAAAAATAATGAATGAATGAAAATGAATCGAATGTTATTATTATTTTGCTTTTCCGCAATAATGAGTTGCAATTAAAAAAAAGTAGAATTAAAAATAAATTTATGAATAGCAATTTTACGTGATGAGTACATTGAATCATATGGATATGAAATCAACAAAAAAAAAAGATGTTTGTGAGACATACTTTCGGTTTTTATTCTAATAAATCACTGAAAATATCATAAAAATGTCATTTATGTATTTTAATGTCCTTGTCAAACTGATGAAACCATGATGACTTCAAAATAAAATTTAAAAAAAAAACTGTTGATATGATTCATTTAAATGACAAAACCTAAATTTTTTTTATTTACAGAAATTCGCTTACACTTCAATTGAGAAAGTGCAAAAATGGGGAAAGACTACTATAAAATATTGGGGATACAGAAGGGTGCCAGTGATGAGGATATTAAAAAAGCATACAGAAAATTAGCTCTTAAATATCATCCAGATAAAAACAAAGCGAAAGATGCCGAGGAAAAGTTTAAAGGTGAGTTCATTTTGAACAGTATCTGAAGATAAAAAAATTAAAATGGATTTTTTTTTGATCAGAGCTTGCTGAAGCGTACGAAATTTTGAGTGATAAGAAAAAACGTGAAGTGTACGATAAATATGGAGAAGAGGGACTTAAAGGCAGTGAGTTTTAATTTCACTTTTATCAAAATTTCATATTTTATTAAATTAAAATCCTTTTCATAGGAAGCAATGGTGGCAGCAATGGCAACACAACTTTCACATATGAATTCCATGGTGATCCTCGAGCAACATTTGCCCAATTTTTCGGCAACAGTAATCCCTTCGCCTCATTTTTCGAAATGGGAGATCCCTTTGAAAGTAGTCTATTTAACAATGATGACTTTTTCCAACCATTTGGCCTTGGAAATCGTCATGGATTGGGAAGTGCCTTCCGATCACACTCCTTCAATGTACACAGTCCATTGAAAAAGGAGAAAGCCCAAGACCCACCAATTGAACATGATCTTTATGTGACATTAGATGAAATTTATTCAGGATGCACGAAAAAAATGAAAATATCACGGAGAGTTATTGGAACAGATGGTAAGATTTGAATGCATTTTTAAACCTTAAATCAATTTAATACTTTAAATTTACAGGTAAATCAAAGAAAGAAGATAAATATGTCAGTATAAATGTAAAACCTGGTTGGAAATCTGGTACAAAAGTTACATTTCAAAAGGAAGGTGATCAAGTGCCTGGAAAAATCGCTTCCGATATCGTTTTTATAATAAGAGATAAACCACATCCTTTGTATCGTCGTGAAGGAAGCGATCTGCGTTTCACAGCCAGACTTACATTGAAACAGGTGATTTATTTCATTTCATGTAAACTTCAATTAACACTAATTACAAATTTATTATAATAATAAATAATGTAATTCGGTCAATCATTTATCGATCTTGTTATAAATTATTAAATTTCCTTTTATGGAAAACTAACATGAAAAATTAAAATTTATTATTAAGTCATAAATTATATTGACACCTGTTTTTTTTTCTGTAACAGGCCTTATGTGGTGTTGTTTTCGAAGTGCCAACAATGAGTGGTGAAAAACTCCGAATCAGTACAATGCAAGAAATAATCAAGCCAACAACTGTCAAGAGAGTTACAGGATATGGACTTCCATTTCCAAAAGAGCCATCAAGAAAGGGCGATTTACTGATAGCATTCGATATTAAGTTCCCGGAAAAACTGACTCCGACACAAAAAGAACTTCTAGCAGATTTGTTACCATCCACATAATTTTCATATATGAGAAAAATCATCATTCAATATTTATTTTTTTTTCTCTCTCAATTTAAATTTAACATATGATATCCACTCGCCTTCTACATTTGTCTTAGAAATTAATTTCAAAGAAACAAAAAATAATATCTGTCTAATAGAATTTAAGTAACAAAAAATTGACGTAATATGGTAGAAAAATTACAAACATTTGTCTTGCTTCAATGCTCATTACTATAAAACTATTTAATTTTGAGTTAACGCTACTGTTTTTTTTTTATTTTACATATATAATTTGATCATTTTTTATTAATTTTAAATGTCTGTAGTTTAATAATTTATAAGAACAGAATTTTCTAATCATTATTTGTAAACTTATTTTATTAATTTAATAAAAAAAACAATGAGAAATGTGTCAAATTTCGAATAAGATGAAATTATTTGATTAATAAATTATTTTGTATATCAAGAAAAATTAACTGGAATGTGTTTTAACTTGCAAAAATTGTAATTCAATTCATTCTTTTGATAAACAAAAAATGAAGTTTCGATTTCTTAGTCTCGAATCTATTTGCTCAACCACTCCCTTTGAACTTGATCAAGAATTTTAAGTTTTTTTGGTCTTTTCTTTAATTAAAAGCAAATTTTTCAATATATTAACGGTCACTGATCACATGGCATCACAAGTGACATATGTCAAATTTGAATTATCATAGCTTCTAATTTCAATCACTGTGGCGCTGTCATCATTAACAGGAATTTATTGTAAACAAAAACAAAAACATATGAAATTGAATTAAAATTGTAGGACTTGATTCAATGAAAATATCAATAAAATTTAACTCAGATTAAAGTGAATTCATAAAAAAATGAATACCCCAACCAACAGACGTCCAACCGGTAAAATTGGGAGTGCTGTTACACGTGAGATTTGTTTTAAATTACACTTCAACTAAATTTAATAATAGTTTGCTTCATTTGCAGCATCCAACACATCTTTAACTCAAAGCCCATTGACTTCAAGTCGATTTTACTCTTCACCAACCACCAGTGGATCAAATTCCGACCGTCTCGACTTTATTCTAAAACAAATAATAACATGGCACGAAAAATGGCAAGCAGCACATCGTCGTGGAATTTCACTGTGCTCCAGTATTGAAGTGATAAAGAGACGAGCGATTGACTTAAAAGAAAAGGATAAAAACACAGATTTATATCCAATTGAAGAATTACAAGGACATTGCAATAATTTATCCATCATAATGACAATTCTGGAGGATGTGATATCAAATACCAGACTTTATGTGAAACAACTTGAAACATTCAATGCATTAGAAGAGGGAAAAAGTAATGTCATATTCAAAACATGGGATATCGGCAAATTTGTTGAAGTTGCACATGTTTTATTGAACGCCTATGAAAAGGAATTCCAGATTAAAACGATCGTTAAAGGTACAATTGTCCCACAAAATTTTTTGAGCACAAGAAAATTAATAGTAAAAATTTCATTTCAGAAAATATCGCACATGGCACAACAAAATCAGAATTGGCATGGCATTCATCGGTGTGGCAGTATCCTGCGTATCTCAACTCAGATGTTGAATTACTTTTAAAGTTCCTTAAAGTTGAAATTACATGATTTTCAATGAAAATAAAACAAATTTCATTTTTGATGATTAATTTCATTGTATCATATTTTTATTTTTTTTTACAATATTTTATCACAATATTCGATTATATTTTTTTTAAATTTAATTAACATTATTTTATTAGTATGGACTAGAGCTACTATGAAAGTGCTTAAAAAATTAATGTTAATTTTCAATAACATGATTATTTTCGTTCTAATTATTCTCAAGAATTGTTAATTTCATTGAAATTTGAGGAAAATTGAGATTTTTTCCCAATTTCAATTCCATTTTTTTTTTAATTCTATTTCTTTTAGAACGATTATCTTTGAATTGATCTTTCTAATGATCTCCTACTTTGGCGTTGATCTTTAAATGATATAATTTTTAACATAATAAAAACAATACTCGTATCTCTCGTCATTACAACAACAACTAGTAACAAAGGATATCGAGTAAATCACCTAGGAATTTCATTCGGTGAGCTAGTTTTCTTTTCATCAACAACCGTAACCGTATTTTCAATATCAATTATCGCAGCACCATCATTATTTGGTTGATTGCTGAGCGACGATGATGGTCGTGGCACTCCTTGCAATTGTGATGCTACCGTACTTATGAGAAATACTGTATTGTTATTACTTTCTAGAGGTGGTTTTGATGTAAGTGGCAATAAAGCTGATGGATTTAATTTTATTGCGTCATCATAACTTGGTGGTTCCATCGTGACAGCCTCATAATCTGGCGGTTTTTCACATCGAGTTCTCTCATTAATCGTAATTATGTGCACATTTTGATCGTCATTTGGATTATTCTGTAAAATGAAATTTTTTAAATGAATTGAGAAAAACTGAAATAAATTTTGTACTTACTTGTGATAAATCAGAGACACTCGATCTGTTGGGTGTGTGCAGCCAACAACACATCGCTGTACAAATTAACAATCCTCCCACTGAAATTCATTAAAATTTAAATTGAAATTGAATTTAATGTCAAAATTTCGTATTAACTCACTCAAAATACAAGCAACTCCAGCATATCTCACAGGTTCTGAGTAATTTTCAGCTAATCCTAACCAATTCACTAGGGCACCGAGACATAACAAGATCATTCCATATCGGTATGGTCTCTGTGTGCGACGTGCTTCTTCCAAGGACATAACTGAAAGTAAAAAAAGGTTAAATTTTAGTAAAATTTTAAATACGAGTAGGAAAAATTTCAAAATCAAAGGTAATTTAGTGAGATACATTTAAAAATGATTTTAATTCTGTCAAAATTACACCAAAAAAATGTGATTAAGGCAAAAACACACGTTTTTAACAGGAAATTCACTCTTATTTAATCGTTAAGTTGAAACTCGTGTATCTAATTATTGGTCTATTATACGCACACAACTGGGATTTAAGGGTCACATTAAGTAAATTCATAACATTGTGTAATTCTCACTTAGTTTACTTAAATTACAATTAAAAATTCAATGAAACTGGTCGTTTTCGAGTAAAATGTCATAAAAATTCCCTTACTTGGAACATTCCCTCGTAAAAGCTGTCGTCTAGTGAAATTATTTGACCTTTCACAACACGGCTGCATTCGTGGCAGAACGTATTCAAACGTAACTGACATGTTTTTTTTTTGAATAATTTTAATTTAAAATTATTTATCAGAATAACTTTTTTTAAGATCTTTGTCAACTGATTCTAACTTTAACACTGATCAGTTTCCAAATTTAACCAGTTACTAGACATTAATTTAGAATAAAATTTATTTAAATGATCATTTGCCTTTTTTTATATACTTTTTTGTGTATACATTAAAAATCTTATGTATAAAAATAAATTCTATGACAAAATTGATAATACATAAGAACGCTTCATGCTAATTTTCGACTGAATATGCTAATTATTTGATTAAATAAGATTTTTGATAAACAGTAAATACTTTGTAAATAAACAAAAATAATATTCAATTTGAAAGTGAATGAAAAAAATAATGTTTGCTATCAAATACAAATTTTAGCTCATTTTAACCAGTTTCATAGTAAACAAGAAGAATGGAATCACTTAATTTTTGTATGAATATTCTGTGTTTAATTCACTTTTTTTTCAAAATCTTGGAATTACCAACAGGTTTTTTTTTTGTAAACTGATTAAACGTGTTAATGTTATTTTGTTTTGGAAATGTTCTTGTATTTTATTGTTCTAGTTTTGAATTTCATTAATTTGAATTTAACCAAATGAGGGAAGTTTTGGGATTTGAAGTCATTGATTCTGATGTTGGAATTGATTCACTAATCGCCTTTAAAATTTGCATTTTTAGATAAAATTTAACTGAAATCAGTCAATTCAGGAATTTAGGCCGGGTTTTTCCTAAGTTGTGTCCGTTTAATGCGTGTAAGTGAAAAATTGTCTTCAATGAGTTGATAAGATCACGCGTGGATCGTTAAATGCAGATTGAGGAAAATGATTCATTGCATCATGACTCCGATTTGTCGAGCTGCTTTTTAATCAATACTTCACCATCAAATTCAATTTGAGTAGCTAGCAGAAGAGGCATTTCTCTCTCTTGAGACATTGAGGACCTCACGTATGTGAAAATGTCGATACATTTTCAGATGCGCCCCTGCTTCAAATGTCCAAGTTCCATCATTTAAACGAAATTAATAATTTCATAATACAAATGCTATTTTTGACCGCCGCTTCCATTTAGTTCCTGGAATTTTCGCTCCACACTCGCTTCACTACTGAGCTGATATGAGTGCAGGCTTTAACTCAATATTGCTCTGATTTGATTTCAATGCAAATAGTCCGTAAATTCATTTCTGGGTCATAAAATGCATTTTTTTTTTCATAAAATTACTTCATATGACCATCAATTTTCATAATACTGTTATTAAAAATTACATTGAATCAGATAATTTTGTAAAATAGAAAAATAATGTTTTAAGGTAATTGCTTTACCTAAAACACTGAATGAACTTCAAATTCTTGAAATAATGGAAATTTTTACATTAAAAAACAAACAAATATGTAATAAATTGACAAGTAAAATCATTTTTGAAGGTCATGATTAATTATTAGTGTAGAAGTGTTGAAGAACATTGAATGACGTGCTTTTATTAACGAAATGATGAAGGAGTTCAAGAGGTCTTCTTCTTCTATTATTATTATTATTATTATTATTATTATTATTAAAATTAAATTTAAAAAAAACTGTTTTCATATTCAATGGAAAGTTTTATGATTTTTTTTATCACCTACATCCCATTCCATCCATGTTTTCAGCAGAATTCATTGAAACAATCTCTTTTATTCCTTTAAAATGTATATTTTTTTTAAATAATCAGGAAATATTCTCCTTTTTTTAATTTTAAATTAATTTTTACAATCACTTTTTTTTCATTTTATTCCATTACATTAATTCTTGAATTTAATTCTTGACTTGTTCTTTGCTATTTATCTTCTCATATGATAACATTTTTTTATTTTTCCTTTTTTTTCATCAAAAAATTTAACTTCACGTTATTACAACAACCGTGTTCTTTCAAATTCGTTTCAAGACTAACTTCAATTACACAAAAACACATTTCATAAATAAAATTGTATGAAGTTATAGTTGTAAAATTCATGAAAATAAAAACCGTTGAATTAAAATTATTTAACAAAAATAAGAAACACAAGAAGTCATTATACTTGTACTATTAATTTTATAGTTCTTTTGCTCGATCACGATGACGAATGAATGAATTTTGTGTATGCGTAGATTAGAGTGTTTACAGAATACGACTAGACTCGTGAATGCAAAAATTTTACGGATATAAATACACACTTGAGTTTATATGGGTTTTTGTGATATTTCATCATTTATGTAATTCTATGTAAGCTCACTTTGATTTTTCGATTTTGAATTGAAGTTTAAAAATAAAATTTGAACAGTGGGACTGGAGGATGATTTTAATATGACAGGTTTTTGAGCTATGTTTACAGATATTCATTCTCGTCCCTGATTCTCGACCGAAAATCAACTGAACTCTAGCTAAGGTAATAAGGAGATCACAAAGTGTGAGTCCGGATTTGCAAGACTCTAAAAAGCGGAAAAGTCTACATTGAGGCTTAACAGGTAAGGCAGATCATTGGTGTTAAAGGAAGGTTAAAAAGGAGACGAGAAGGAAAATGGATCCGTCCAGACGATTTAGAAAAAAACATGTGGGTGAGAAAAAGTTCATATTTAACGACTTTTTATACGTTTTCTTAATTTCAGCCCTCAAAGAACATTTCCAGAGTAAGATTTCTTGGAAATATCCAGTTAAAATTAAACGATTAGATGAGCGATTCTCGAATTATGAATATCAATAAGGCCTCAAAGTGACGATGGTGAGAAACCCAGTCTACGGTTCATCATACAAAACGATTTGGAGAAACACAAACAAGGTAAGTAAAATTAAATTTGAGCCCAGACACCATGAAATGTATTCAGAAGCTTCATAATCAAATTTTTGCATCACCCTCATCAACTAACAACTTGTATCAAAAAAGCCCACTGTTCATTACTCCAAAGGTGAATGGATTTCAAATAAATATAAATACAGTTGAGCAAAACTGTGCCATTGAAACAGTTGATAACGGTCTAACAAGTTTCTTATATGCTTGAGTACTTAATAAGAACACGTTCTGTCATCATTACTTTTTTTTTTGACTTAATTCTTAATGATATTCATTAAATTTAAATTTTCCCCAATTAATTGAGAGCTTAAATTTTTATTCCGTATAAATAAAATCAAATCAATATCGTTCACTAAGAAACAAGAAATTAGATTGTTATTTACATGAAATTCCGGTTATATTTAGCATTGATTTTTAAATAAACTTTAATTCACCCAACTCTCAAAACACCAATAGATAGAAAAAAAAATTATAAAAATAAACAATATTTCATAATAATAATAATAATACAAAATTTATTTATTTATTTATATTGCACTTAATATACATAGAACCGGTTTTCTAATGCACACACAAAAAAACTTGCAAAATTTACTGTTATTCACTTTTAACGTTCCGTGTATTATTATTTTGTTTTTTTCTTATAGAAAATCTTAATCTAACTGCAATTATAAATTGCAACAAAATGCGATTGTGTGGGCCTTGAACCAATATAACATATGTAGCAACATAGTTTACAATAATTATAATCAGGCAGACAATTTTTTATTCATGTTTTTTTTTTGTTATATTATTAATTTAACGTGTAATCCAAGTCAATTAAATGACAAAGCAGTTTTATTTCAACTTAAATCGGAAGGAAATTGTTTTCCAATAGTTTATTGGTTTTTTTAATTGAATTGAAAAATTTCTTTTCCTTTCTTTTCAATAATTGAATAGACTGTTCGATATTTCACTAAAGACTGACAAAAATTCAATTTAACATTCAATAATACCTGTTGCACTTCTCACGCATCTGACGTCATTCGTTCAAAAAATTTCTTTCAATGACGTGTATGTTTCACGATGAATCACAGAAATGGGCGTTTAATTACAACTTATTGTCATGAAATATGAAAAATTGTATGTTTTATTATTTTTTTACTGTAATTTGAAGTAAATGAGACAATCGAGCCCTTGAAACCCTTTTAATAATTTTTTATATTATTAATGCAAACAATGCATAAAAATTTCCGTGTCTGTGTGGAGCATCATTATTTAGTCATGATTAATCTAAATCGGAAATGAAGATAAAAATACACACTTTTTATGTTAATTTACTATTATTTGGTTCCGCATAACTTATCATAACCAAACGCGAGTCTAATACGACAGTTAGACACAATGGTGGTCAGTATTTTGTTTGTTTTTATTATTTTTATGTTAATTTATTTTTTTTTTATTTTTTTTTGTAAAAAAAAATACAAGAAATAAAATATATAAAAAGAAACAAAAATTGTAAGAAATTGAAATTCAATGTCATACCGGTTTATTGACTCATAAATTTTGAATTTATTACGATGATTTTGGTTTATCATTATGATTCTGCCGGTATTTGATAAAATGAATAAAATTTGATTAAAAATTATTTTGAGAACTTTTAGGAGAAATCTGTTTCAAAAGTTACTGGTCGACAAAAATCGATCATCGGTGGTTTAAAAGTGCAGAACGTGATCATGAACTAAATTTACGAGCGCATAGTAAGAATTCAGCATTTTCGGAAACTTCTGAAATTTTTCGGTTTTCGCGATTTTCCGTCATTTTGAAAATTTTAAGGGTTTCAGGCGATTCAGTGCCTTAAGAAAAGTCTGTCATTTTGGACAGTTCCATTTTTTTGGAGATTTCACTTTAAAAGTCGATTTTCACACAGATAGATGGGTGGCGTCCATTATATTTGCACTTTTTTTGAAATGGACGAGAAATGAGCTAAAAAATAGTATTTCTTAAATAAAATACCAAAGACTTGTCCAACTTTGTCATATTTTAACTTAACATCAGAAATTACTAAGCTAAATCGGAAACACGTGACTTAAATGGACTCCTTTTACCTGAAAACTTCTGGAATGGAAGAAGCCTTGATGTTGCTTCATGAGATCATGGAATTACAAAAAAAAACCGAAACTTTGTAATCCGAATTTTCTTTTAATATGACATAAGAAAATGCGTCAAATCAATTTAATAGGGCAGATATGTCTTGTGATAAAAATTTCCATATAAAATCCATTAAGGTTTCCGGGTTTCCTAAATTTTATGCACATATTTGCATTGATAAATGAAAACTATGAAACCGAGCAACTTATGAGATTTTTATCTCTATCATCTCTAGCCTCTAGCTTGTTTTCAACAAAAAAAAAAGAAACAAACACAATGTCACGTGCTAATTTTGAATTTTATCGCAAAAAACCACAACAACTTTTACTTTCTACCAAGAATACATTAAATTAATAAAAAAAAAATCTTCTAGATGATAATCAAACCACATTAAATAGTAAATAAATAAAAATAGTCACCACACACATATAATGATCATCATTGTTATTAAATGATTTTATATCCATTGTGAGAAGTAAGTTGTATAATCATAGTAATCCAACTAAACAGACAACAACAGCAAAAAAAAAAGAGTTACGACAGAACTGCATTTATTTTCAAGGTCTTTTGATTATTTATTACTTCATACACAGGTATTAAAAAATGTAGTTATCGGTTAAAATTATTGTGTAAAGTCATTTTTTTAACAGCTATTGAATTATTACTTGGATTATAAATTTAGCTGTGTGTATTTTTAGCTTATTTTATCTTAATTTTACTTAAATTTCTTTTTTTTGTAATGTCATTTCTTCTGGAAACAATGATAATTTCGCATCATAACGATTGTGGACAAAAATTTTTTCGGTAAACATTTAATTTAATTAACTTGAAATGAACTATTTAAAATTAAATGATCTCTATAAATGGACTTTTAATATAAAGAGAATAAAAAATAAAACGAATACCGGTTAAGTAGTTTTCAAGTTCAATGTCAATTTTGTGTCTGTTTAAAAAATTAATTGAACATGTTGACTTAAAAGATATATGTTTTGAATTTTAATATTCTGGGTTTTTTTTTTTGAGAAATGACATGAAAAAAAAATTAATCGCAATAAGGTTTAAAGAGAATTTTGAATAGAAAAATTAAGCGTATTTTCTTTTTAAGCAAATTAATGGTTTGTTTGTTTTTTAAAGTAATTTTTTTTGCTTGATTATTTATCTTTTAAATCATACGACCAAATTGAGCATTGACATCTAATTAAATCTGATGGAAATTAATTTTGTAGAGAGGTGTTAAAGGCAGGTGATAATTTGACGAATATTTAATTGTGTAGAATTACAAGAAAATTTTGATTTTAAATTTAAAGATTAATTTCAGCAATTTGAGATTTTAAAGATTTTTGACTCTTAAATTTCATCGAAGCAAGGTAATCAATCATTTTCTGATAAAAATGTTATCTGTTGAAAGCCTTGTGTACAATTTTTAATATTTAAAAAATTTACCTTGAAGTCTTGGATTCATGGATCCAGATCGGTATGTTCTGAACCATAGAAACATTTTTTCTGTCACTTGATATAATTTTTTTAAAATCAATTTTTTATCACGATTTTTTTATCTAATTTTTTGTTTTTATTTTAATTCCACTTAACGAATTGTTGATTATTTTCTGTCTTTTTTTTCATTAAATATCAACATCAATGATAATTACTTATGATGTTGAACATCATTTTAATCCAATTTTTATTAATAATTTATTATCTTTTTAATTCGAATTTCATTGAATTTATTTTTTTTTGAAATTCTTAAAAATTTCCAGTGAAATTTATTTTCAAATTTTAATTATTATTATTATTTTTTTTGTTCCCCCTCAGAATTAAACGAACTATCACTCCAAAGTTTACATTGATACTGTTTAAAATTTGAGCGGCTTTCCAACACGACATCTAATTATTTAGACGAATACTGAATGAAATGTTTCTTCACACTGATGATAACATACTCTAGTTGTATTGTTTTGTTTTTTACAAAATAACACCTACAAAACTATAAAATTAATGTAAGCCACTTTTAAACTATAGTGTAGTAGTACTGATACTGATGAATATTCGATATACTTTATTTAAATATACACAGTACAAGGAGTATTGTGAATAAGTTGTGTGTATGTCTCTATGTACGTGTGTATGGGATTTGTAGGCTGTTCTGCATATTTTATTATTATTTTGTTTTTAATTTTTTTGAATAAGTATTAGGTAGAAACACCATTGTTTTAGAAGGGAAATTCCGTAGAATTAGTTATTTTTTATTTATGGGAAATCCATAAAAAATATGTTAAAATCTTGGTTGTAAAATAAATTCAAGGATAAAAGTATTATAGTGATAATATGTTTGAGTAAAAAAAAAGCAGGTGGTTGCACTTTAAAATTAATTTAGGATGTTTTAGGTAAGGTTAGGTTTAACAAGGGCACCATCGCGGACTCAATGAGTCCTTCGAATAAGCTGAAATTTCGAATTCAAAGGAAATATTTCTTCTACGACTTTAGACCTTTACGCGCCCTTTATGCATGATATAACTCCTTATAATTTTACGTATATGTATAGATAGGGGAAAAATTATAACTGAGCATGTAACTCATAAGGAATTATACCTTGCATAAAGTAGTAGTTAGTTTGAGATTTTCATCCAAATGTGTAATTTAAACGTAACGTTTTCCCAATTTGTGTTAAGGTTCCGAATCTAAAGATTGTAATCACGTATTGGTAACATAATAAATTCTTAAAGACTTCGTCTTCAGAGTCTCTTTCTTTCAAGTTCTTAGAACCAAGCTAACTATTGCCTCATTTCAGCATTTCAGATCAGATTTAAAATATTTTGAGTCATTTGACACCTTTCAAAGAAAAAATAATATACAAAATATTTCATAAGATTAATGTAAAACAATTGGAAAGTAAGTGAAAGAAAAAAAAACTTGATTGTAATCCATAAATGTAATGTCAGGTAAAACCAGAGTATAGAAAAAATAGAAAGAGAAAGGTAATGATACACTAGACTGCATGGTTTCATTTTGTCATGAGTCCATCAAAAAGAATAAAATTTGATTGAATTTATTCTAAAACTATTGAAATGACATTTCTAATTAGACCAGTAAAGCCAATATGGGGAAAAACAAGACGATTCAAGGACCACGAAGTACCAAAAATTATTAAGATTATGAGATTACAAATTTTCCAGTAAAGTTGTGCCATCTTTGGATTAATTTGGTATCACATATCAATATGGCAAATGCCAGAAGGCCGCAGTAGATCGTCTTGGAAAAGTGGAGGTTAGCGTTAGTTTTAAAGAAAATCATACAGAATGTCAGCATCGTTATTTATTTTCAATCCATCCTTGTTCGATGTAAACAATAAATTTAAACTTCAAGATGCAATTAAAGTAAAATTGTGTTCCTGCCTAAAGTACGTCGATCTCATGTATATCTTTTTCATCATAAATTAATCATGGTCATATCAACACACATTGACTTGAAAACAATACACATTCATATAAATTTCTCATATGTGTAACAACACCACAATAGATATAATGGATTGATATTAAAATAATATTAAGTGATATTATTTTACCACATTCAATTCAAAAAAAAGTTAAAACAAAAGAATTTCATACAATGCATGGTGTGTGAACATAAATTATATTGATTATGTAGGTGAGATATTGTTAAATAATTAATAAATTGACTTTTACATGTCCCAGTTTTGTCAGGATATTGACGTGCATGACATTTTTTTATCATCATTTTTATTTCAATTAATTGAGTTAGGAATATTCCATAAATTTTTCAATTACATACATAATTAATGCAATTTATCGTTAAAAAGTTACAATATTTGTATTTGAAAATGACGGAATAGAACTTGTTATTTTCATCAGAATTTAAATTTATGTATATCTTAGAATAATTATTTTTATCATTTGTTCAATGTAGAATTAAAATGCGTATCTGATTAGTATTCGTCGGTGTGCTTGTAGGAATATGACGCCATTTAATATTAGATGACATGAAACAAAGCTGTCATAAAAATATGATTGAAATTAAAAAAAAACGTTATAAAATGACCTTGATTGTCAACATTAAAGCGCCAATCGTTCAAATTACGTTACTTTCAAGTAATTTTTTTTTGTTAATTTTTTTGAAAATTAATCCGATGTTCATGGTAATGAAAGTACATCAATAATCCCTTTCTTACTAATTGCTTTTAATACTGTTACAAAATAAATTGATCAATTTCCATTAAAATGAAAGTACACATATTTCGAAAGACGATCATTAATTTGTAAATTAAGTTGTAATCTATCGATAATGTCAATTTATTTTAAAAATAGAACACACACATTGAATGTCATGCAATAGATTGTCACCTGTTTAATTGAAAAAAAAATACCTGAATTGTTGGTAGTTACACAAGAATTTCTCGGACCTCCAACAGATACTCGTACAATAGTCGTTGATTGGGCTGTTGTTCCATTAGATCTTACTGGAATGGGATCCACAGGGGCTGTTGCTGCCACATAAAAGTTTGCTGATGGCATGTCGCATTGATTTTTGAATTGAATTGTTTTGAAATATTTTTTTTCGATTCAAAATAATTTCAATTTTATTTTTTAAATAATGTTTTCTCTATTTTTTACTTAAACGTGGATCATATAAATTATGTTGTAATAAAGGGAATTATCCCTGTAAAAAGATCCACTAACACACGTCTGGCTACATTGGTAAAAACTTTAATACTGATTTAGCAAAATCACGAGTAATTAAAGTGGAAAAAAATTTAAAGTTATTTTTGTTTCAAACTTGTGCGATAAGAACGAAAAGTACCTCGTTCATTGTTTGTATTATTTAGGATAAAAATCTTGGTGCAAAAAAAAAATTGTTATCACTATGAATTTCAAGTGAACGATAAATGCTAATTCAATATTTGCTTTAAAATAGATTTACAATATAAATTATTTGTTTTTGTGGATTATTGTAATACATTCTTAGAATGAGAATTTGCGTTTCAATTCACAATGTTGTTATTAGTGAGGAAAATGAGCTTTGACTTTGAGATACCAGCGAATTTCAGAATTCTCAGAAAACTTTACACGAAACAGCTCCGCTCAGGGATTCAGGACAGGATTGGGTTCGACTCAATGCATTGCAGTTTTGTCTTTTTTTATTAAAATCTGAGTTGGAAGCTCCACTCAAATATTTTAAAGGACAAGGAAATGGAACGAGAACGTCACTTGATGTCAAAACATATTTTTTTTATCATGATCATTTGAGTAATGTCTGCCCTACATTCATGATCTATTAAATTAATTTCAATTTACCATTTAAATTTAATTTCATCACACCTCAGAACATTTTTTCAGAATTATCATAAAAAAAAGTTATAAATTTAATTTTATCTCACAATTACGTCGCATTTAACCTCACTTTTCTTTTTAAAAACGAGCCAAAATTTTTAAGATAACGAAACAAAGGCTTGTGTAAATCATGATTGTGTCACAGCTTGAAGTTTCAGAATATTAACGCAAGACTTAAAAAAAAAAATTAAAATACGAAAATAAATCACAATGATAAGCGTAAAATAAATTTTCAAATCATTCAAAATTTCACGTACAAGTCACTTGTACAAGTTTCGCGTCAAATCATATAAAATTACATTTAATGTGATAACATACCTCCACGAGCGCGATCCATTATTACATTTGATAGTTTTTTATATCAATATTTACACTTTTTTTTACTTGATTATTAGTTAAATACACACTTAATTTTTTTTTGATTAAATTAATGTCTATTTAGATGAATTTTGAATGTAACAGTTTTTTTTTGCTCAATTATTATGATTTTTCAATAGCATGACACGTCTTCCTCGTACTAAAGTTAACTAATCTGAATTGGGAATTCACACAAATTCTGTGAATCTTTTAATTAAAAGACGTTATAAATGAGTTGTAGAAGTACTCGATTTTATCTTTTTATCTATAAAAGTAACGTGTGTCGTATCTGAAACGTTTTATCTTTCTCCTGATTTACTTTTTTTTTCTTATCATATTTGAATGAAAGTCTGGAATACCTTTAAAATTATTTTTTTAATAGATAATAAAATTTTAATGTCAGTGTGACATGAAAAACCGCATTTTTCTACATTTAAGTGCGAAAAAAAATATTTATCTTGATTCTAATTGTGTATGAAATTTACCAAATGTGACACCTCTGTAAACAAGTCTGGAATATGAAATCAAACAAATATTTGTTTTAGTGGAATTTTATTTTTCCCGTAATTTTTGTAATTTTTTTTATGACGCGTCAACTTGATCATCAGTTGGGACACGTGTCAAATCAATGTCATCTGCTATGATAGGAACACTGGCCATTTGTCCGACACCGCATGTGTTGTTGCCACGATAAAGTCTCAAGAATCCGGCTTCACCCCATTCTGGTCCCCATGAATTTTTGATGACTGAAATGAAATGAAGTTAAAATTAATATTAATTTTCTTGAACTATTCAAAGTTTTTCCTTACTCCAATAAGGCAATCCAGTTTTTTCGCAAGTTCCATATCCAACGATTGTCACCCCATGATTAATTCCAGGTGTGCATGGTCCTGTATAGACACCACCTCCATAAAACTGCATATATTCAGCGTCGATACCTACAGCGACAGCACCGTATGTAGCTGTGGCCACTTTCATCATCTCTTCAACGACTTCTGGTTTTTCCTTCTGTGGTTTCGGGAAACCTTTTATTTCTGTAATGAAAATTGGACGATTATACGATTTCTGCGCTACACATCTGCTACGGAACTCCTGATATGGATACATTTTACGAGCATTGATTCCTTCATAGCCTCTGATGTAGTTAAAAGCAGCATCCATTGTACCACCATCACAACTATTAAATTTAAAAAAAATTAATATATATTTCATTTTTATTATAATTTAAAAAAAAAAATACCCATCATTGAATCCATCACAATCAATTAAATGCTTCTCAGAAAGTTTGTAAGTCTTTTTATATTTCATGAAAAAAATAGTTTCAAGTGTTGCTACAGTCGAGAATGCCCAACATCCACCACAATCGCCTTGAGCACGGACTAACGATACAGCGCCTGGAATTGTACGAGCATCAAAGCTATCAGGAACAGATTGTCGTGTTATATCCTCTGAAAAATAGCTTCTCACTTCAGGGCGTGTCTCACTTAAACAAAAAACATATTAAAATATACTCACATTTTGACATGAAAATAATTTGCATATACTTACGGTGTCAATCCCATCATTTTAGATCTAAATTCTTTACTTGACATAGTTGCAAATTGATTCACTTCCAGATCAATTGTGCTATTTTTGTTGTCATCTTTGTGTTTGATGACCTTCATACGATTTTTAATGAATCTCCGTTTGGCTTTTGCTTCCTTTGCTGCACTGCTAAATTTTAAATTGAATTGAATTTTGTACTTTTCCCAACGTGTGTCATTATCAGCACGTTGATATGGGTTTTTCCTTTCACCCCTTACATTTTTTGAGTTTTTTGGTCTTCTTTGATTTCTTGATCTTCCCGAACGGAAATGAATCACTTCCTCGGATGAAGAGTCAGACACGTCAGATTCATCAGACTCAGATAAAACTTCATCTTGATTTTCCGTTGTAACTTGAATTGGAGCAATTTCTTCTTCCTCTGACGATGAAGATTCCTCCGAGGATGATTCAGGAGTCCATGCAATGGCACAGAGAACAAATACCGCGAGAAGAATTATGAAAGTCTTCATGATTTGAGTCAAAATGAGACGCAAGTGAGATTTTTTTTGCCTTAACTGAGTTTTTATATTATTTTTTTTTGTTTGAAATTTGAACAAGTGTTTCATGTTTTTTTAACAGCACATGTCACATTATAAAATCATAATAACAAAATTTCGAGTTTGACCGTGAACTTCATAGAAATTTTCCGTTACATCTCGATTCGATGAAATAAAATGATTTCGGACCGAAAAAAAAATTGAAGAAGGAATTTCCTTTTAAAAAATTATTCTAGAATCTCATTTTCATTAAAATGAGACAAATTGTAATTTTATCACATAATTAAAGGCAAACATTTTTATGGATAATTAATTTTTAGTGCATCACATTAACAGCTCATATCAACACATCCCAACAAATACCCAATTTAGGATTGTGATGCATTAAAATTGAGTTTTATATGAGGAAAAATCATCAAATTAACCCATTTTACGTCTCTGGTCATATCATGCATTGCAAACCAACAGCCAGACATCACACAACAGTAATTTGGCCAGTTATAAATTAGTTTGAGAGCAATAATAATGAATTTAATGTAGTGTTAAGAATATAACTTTATTGGGCAACAAATGGACATAACTGAAATAATTCTGGTGTAAATGCGACTAATTGATAATAATAATAATAATTATATAAAATGTAATAAATACAGTTTCTGTTCAATCAAATTTATGTGATGTGATTATTTTATAATGGGAAATTGATATCATGAAACTAAAATTAGCTAGTTTTTTTTTTTAGAACTTGAAATTGTGAATGAAGTACCCTTCAGTGTGCTGAAATCCATTGTTTTGGAACAATTGTTTGAAGAGGACGCTTAATTAAAACATGATTTGTATTGTGAATTGTACTATTACAGTAATATTCTAGTTAAAATAATAACTTTTTACTATTGTTCTTTCTTTTTCTATGCATATTTTTATAATAATGAAATTTACTTTGCTTTCATGCCTAGAGAAATTGTTGACCGAGTTAGAAATGTAACCGATGACGGGAAAAAATCGAAATTCTTATGAATGTTCATTAAATCAGAAGCTTAAAGTCAGTTAAAAGAGATTCCTAGCCAAAAAAATGTGTTTTAAGTAGTTCGTCAATGCCTCACAGTCCTCGTTAATCTTTCCTACGTACCCTGAAAGCTGAAACCACCCCGCAGTACAAAAAAGTAAATAAATTTTCTAAATATTGAACTATTTTTGAACGACGTTAAATTATGTTGGTAAAAATCGTCGTAACGATGAAAATCGAAAAAGCTGTCGAGATGAATTGATTTTCTAGCGATTGCAATAATTTCAACGAAAAAATAGTAGAACACCAAGGACTAAGAAGAAAAAAAATGGGATATTTACATAAGGTGACGCCTTTAAAATCGTAGAAATTTTTTTCAGCCCGTAAGAAATTTTGACGCAGTGTCTCACGGTCATAGATAAGACGGGCATCGGTTCAAAGCAAGCTCAAAAATTGATTTTTTATGTTTTAGACTCAGCACATCTCAAAATATATAGCCATATGCCAATCAGAGTAATGACCAGCATACGAGCTTTTTCAACTCATCGTTTTTTTGAACCACGGCCACTTAAATTAGATTTGAATTGACATTTGTATGTACATCACAGAAATTAATACCCATTTTTCACGCATCATACACAAACATTCATTGTTTTCCATTAAAAAAAAAACGTAAATCAATGATCACATTAATTGGTTACTTTCACTCATTATTTCAAATAATAATTTTCCATGCAATTTACAGCATTTGATTAAATTAAAATTTAGTTTTGAATTTAAATTACGAGTGACAAGTCATAAAGTAAATTAACACAAAAATGATACGAAAATACCTCATTTTATTGAAATTAATTATTTTTGTGAGCATTAAAATATTTTCAATTAAATGTAAATGATTTAAAATTAATATGGCTTTTCATTTTCATTTCAAGGTCACAATCACATGTGCCGATAAAGATTCCCATGATTTAAACAATAAATTACAAACCTGTGCTGATAAGAATTTTGTGGGAGATGATTTAATTGATCGCTTTATGAGTCCATACTTTGTCACAGATTTACAGGAAGAAAAATGTTTTATCATGTGTGTTGGAATAAGTCTGGGTTATGTCCATCAAATGAATGGGCATATCATTAAATTGGAAAAGTTGCCAGCTCATGTAAGGCTAATTTAAAAAAAAAAATTAATTTTAAATGAAATTTTAATTTAATTTCAGATGCAATCAGGAGCAAGAAGAGGAAAATGTCTCAATGAGCGTGGAAGGAATCCATGTGACACAGCATACCGTCAATTTACGTGTATCACAATCGCAAGTTATGAGGAACCAATGTCGTTAGATTACGCACGTGAAGGATATGTGGATTATTAGCAATAAATAAACTTAAATTTAATTTCCAAGTTTCATTTTATTTAAAAAGAAAAAGAAAAATTATTACATTTTCTTTGCTTTATCTAAGAAACAAGTCCATTGCTTGTATGCAGTTTCACATGGATCTGCGTCAATCAATTTTGAGCATTCGGTAAATGCTGCTGGGATTTTAGCTTTATCCAAAAAGTCAGGAGCATCAGCTTCTTTTCCAGGAGCCAATTTACCTTCTGATGTCAAGCATCCACCGGCTTGTCCGATGCACATTCCAAAGCACTTTAAAGATTAAAAGAAAAAAAAATCTCTCTTTGATGAAAAATTTAAATAAAAATATAAGGAAGAGGATAAAAACTCACTTTTTCATCTTTGTTCGTTGTAGTAAATCCCGGTTTCATGAATTTATCTACAAGGGTCATATCGGTAATCTTATATTTTGCAGCACATTCCTTCATTTTTGCTTCATCAACTTTGCCACATGAAGCAATTGCGATTAATCCCAAAATGCAAATGAAGACCTTCATTGTAATAATATTTTAATATTTTTTAATGTTGAAAGTACAAATCCAATTGTTAACTGATACCAAATATTGACATTTCATTGACTTTTATACTCATAAATTTGCCTAATTTAGATTTTTACAAGGCTCATCTAATTGACTTATCAACATTTTAATTGAATTTAATAAAAAATGGGAAATTGAATAATTTTCAGAATTTAATTTTTGGTAATTATTTGTCAACCTTGTCTGAGTACGATGTATTGAGTTGAGGTTCTAGCATGATAAGGGAATAATGTGAATTGCGATGAGTCAGATGGGCCATTATTTGTTTGAATAGTAAACCAATCCAGTCATTGTACAACAATTTCATGGATTAGTGAGCAAAGTGATATTTATTTTTTAATGTGAGTTTATGCTGAATTTTGATTTAAATGAGATTTTGGGCTCGGTTTTATGATGCTGGTATGATATGAAGAGGAAAACGAAATCCAGTGCCTGGTGACTTGCTCTGCAAACATTGTGTTTTACTTTATACAAAATTTTTTAACCATTATTGTAGCTCTACGATCGAAACAGGGTTGCCAATTTGTTTAAAAATATTGTACGTGATCGTCAACGGTGTTTACGAGCGCATTTCTTTTGATAGGATTCTGCCATTTTGATAACATCAGTCATTTTAAATGATTTGGCCAGTTTGCAAAATGCCTCTTAATAAAATTGCGATAATATGGAAAATGAACTGGCAACCCTGATATTGGCCAAAATTCAACGTTTTCAAAAATGCGCTTGGATAAAAGTTCACATGACATGATTTAAAATTTTAAATTTACATACGAACAAGCGCCATTTTTTTTCAACAAAAATAGTAATGATATCATTTTTAAGCCAATTATTTTTATCGCAGTTATTAAATTGTATTTCAATTGAAAATACTTTTGACCTTACTCCTTGATTTCACGTAAAGAATTTATATTGAAAAGGCAAAATCCTTCACTTCAATCCATGACTTTAAAAAGAAGAGAAAAAAACTAGAACATGAAAGCCAATCTTGATATATTTGAATTATGTAGAGCAAACCAAGAGAATTTATTAATTAACTTTGTTGTAATCAACACAAAGCATTCATTGGTAAGCTCACTTCTGCACTTCTGATGCACTTTCATTATATTAAAATTGCATTTTCTATTCCATATCCTCACCTTTTAACATGCCATATCATGCTTTCCATGATTTTTCAATTTTATTTTCAATAATATACTCCCATTTATTCTCATATCACATTAAATTGAAAGGATCTGATATAAGACACACACACACACACACATTAAATGAATAGAATTGAATTTGATTCCAGTGATAACAGATCACACAATATGGTGCATGTTTAAATGAAAAAGAAACGTGAGAAAACATGAAATTTTATCATGAAATGAAACCTATAGAAGAGAAAGTAGATATTAGTTGTTATGATGCGTGTTTTAATCAGTATTCATATCTTGATGCAATGCTTTTAGTGTTGTTATCTGGTATTTATCTGTGCGTGTCCTTTTTATGTCTCTCTGTGTATGTATGTGTGTGTGTATATTTCAAATGAAACCCAAATGGAAAAACACTTTCAGCATACTTAATTAGGATTTTAAGGAAAAACATTTGTCATATCATTTGTCATTAATTGTGCCTTTTTAAAGCATATCATCGTTAATCAATTAGAAATAATCTCATTTAAAAGCAAATCCCCAATTTTTGACATTGAATTCAATCGATCGTGAATTTCATTAAATTTTTGTGCCATTCAATATTCACAACATGCAATAAGTCAAATATTTCGACATGGAACATCCTGAACATCGATAGTAACATGAAATCTTGTGTTCATTTGTAAACCACAATAACTCCTTCAAATTGTGTCACATAATAATTGTAAGCATGCAAATGTTTCAATTCACAATTTGATTTATTATTATCATCATTTCAATAATATCATTTACTTACCACCATAAACCTTGTTCCTTTTGTTTTCTGTCATCTCATTTCAGTTTCTCTCACACATTTAAAATATTTAACTAACATGTAATGCATATTGCATACATTTTGAATGACTCTCGGTGTTATTATTATTAATAAATTTTCTAAAAAGCATTTCTATGCTTCGATATTTACACTGTAACAATATGGTTCAAAGTGCATCTGTTCTACACATATCTTAATTCTATTATTTTCATGTAAGTTGTGTTAAATTATAATCAGATTGAAAATGGACTTAAATGTGTAAATGCATTTCAATCAAATTATTATTTGAACAAAACATGATTACTTTAAATTGATCTCCGTTTAATGTGGATTTTGACGAGGTGGTCAGTTATTGAAAGTCAGTGGAGTATGAAAAGGATTTCGTTAAAGTAATATGATGTGGTTTATTTTACAATGAAACTGAAGATGGCTGAGAGGAAGTGATTAACATAAAATGAGGTCAATAGCATTAAAAGGTAAGGAGATTAATTTGAGTTTTTTGTGTGATTTTTTTTTCAGTATGGATTTGTTAAATTTAATTATGATGCTCCTTATCGCACATATGTGTTATTCTTATCACAATATTTGGACATTTGCATTATTGATTCATTATTTTGAATAGCAAACAAATGTCTGAAAGATCGAAGGTGTGGTTTAGAGTAAGAGGCATACATTAACACTCACGGGTCCTTTAAAATAAACAACGTTACCCAAAGGACCCGTAAGTGTTAACTTGAAAATTTTTATGGTACATTTCTTGCACTGAAAGTCCAAATGTTCATAGTTCAAGGTGAGTAACGGTGTCAATTTTTTTTTTAATGTTAAGGCATTTTGACTGTGGGTGGTTTGCGGAACGTTCTCAATTAATAGTGTAGTCTGGAACACATCTGTACCTTTATATATAAATTGTTGAACTGTGTCAGGTAGATTTGTTCAAATCGGATTGATGTAGACTAAAACCCTAGTTCCCATTGTTGGCTCACTGGTTTACGGATGAAGGTCAGCGGATTGGTCTTACAGGCATATTGTAAAAGCCAGAAAGACTGGACCGAAAATCTTGTTACACAAAAATAAGAAGGTTAAATGTAAATTTTAGGGAAACAGAATACTAGGGCTGAAAATAAATCTACTTCTATTGTCCAGTGGTTATGCTATTAGCTTATTGTAATGGATGTCACAGGCTCGGTACGCGGAGCACACGGAAATAGTGCTGTATTTATTATTTTACCAGTATGAAACTAAAAAGAAAAATTTTGAGAACTCATAGACCTCAGGAACTAGGACGTAGAAATTCCACGCACCATAGTAAAGACACCCACCATTATGATGGTGCATGTCAAGGATAAGACGGTTCAAGAAGAAATTGTACTAAATAGAATTAAGGAGGATGTATTGAATTAATGTGAAAAATACCGATAAAGAAAATAAATATACGAGGATGGACTCAACGATCATGGATCAGAGATCAACAAAAATCTCAATCCGTCGCTGATTATCAGAGTATGAATGGTGTGAAATCAAAGTATATCCCTTATCAGTCATAATTTGTAAAATATAAATACTACACGTTAACCTTTGGCCATTTTCTCTTCATTCTTTTGTTTTTTTTTCTTCACTTATTTAATATTCTCACAATTTCTTATCACTCATCCAAATACCGTGACATGTAAAATATATTTCTCAGCTCATTTAAGTCCAAGTTTTTGTTCAATTAAGACATCACCTCATATTTCATTTCAATATCATTTAAAAAAAATGAGCAAATATACTTTTGTTTTCCTTTTTGCCTTATTTGGCCTCATACTTTGTGAAAATTATGAATTTGAAGAGTGTTTCAAGGCAGACGATGACGAGGCTCCCGACCATTATAATTGTAATGTGACTGCAGTCAGAATCAGCCCATGTCCAGATTATCCGTGTAAAGTTAAACGTGGCCGTAAGGCAGTTGTTGAACTTGATTTTACGCCACTTATCGATGTTGAAAGTGTCGAAAATGATGTTTACTGGGCCAGTCCTGAAGGTGATTTGGAATGGCAAGGCTTATACAAAAATGCGTGTACAAACACTGAATGTCCGTTGAAGAAAGGTGTATCACAAAGTTATACGTACAGTGTTGATATTGACAAGAAAGTACCAACTGTGAGTAATTTGAAATGAATTTTTTGATTGAATAATTTTTATTTTATAATTTATTTTCATGAAATAGCGCTCATATGACATCAAATGGGGACTCAAAAATGGAGATCAAATTAAATGCTGTGCTCTCATTAAAATTGTCATTAAAAAATAAGACAAAATTTCTTTATTCAATGATTTATCACTACAAATTTTGGTGTGTAAAAAATAAAATTAAAAGAATTTTAAATGTAATTAATGGCTTGTTAATGGAACATGATAATAAATTAATTATTATTGTGAAGGGAGACACATTTTTTATTTTATTATTATTAATTATGAAAAATGTCAAATTGAAAGTGGCGCCATCTACAATGCACTGTGATTTGTCTGAATTTTTCCATTAAATACATAAATTTATGTTCAGCTTCATCCAAATTGTGGTTAAATGCAATATTATTACTCTAATAAATTATTTAATGTTTTAAAACAATACGTGTATGGTCGCAAAACTGTCCAATTGCATTTTACGCTTCAATATTTTTGTAATTTATCAATGTGTATGACAGTGTGCTGCATCTCATTTTATTTTCTGGTTATTGCTCTTAGTGCAATTAAATTTTTTTGATAATCACAGAATGAAATTGATTACTTTGGTTAACTCTTCACATCATTTTCATCATAAAGCATCCGTATTGCTGGTATGAAGTGTCGCATTTATCGATTCCCTTGATTCCGATGCACTCATTGACTGCACTTGATACCTTTCCTTCGTCACTCCAACCCATTGCAAGTAAACCTGATGTCACCAAAACCCCATTTGCATCAACTTCTCCAGTTGACTCTGATAAACAATGAATGAAACACTTTATTTGTGGATCTGCGGTTTCAAAGTTGATCGATGTCATTTGCTCAATTGTTGGAAATGTCTGAATATTTGGGAAATTTAATTTGCATGACTCGTAAATTGGATTCAAGCGGGCCATGTCATAAGCGGATGATGATAAAATTGTACCCAGGAATACGAAAAATATCAGATTTGGTCTCATTTTAATCAGATTTGTATGGAAATCGATGAATTGGAAACAGTTAGTTGAATTGTCCAGTTAAAACTGATGGAAAAATTTTGTCTGACAAATTTTGATGTTTTAAAAAGGTGTCATGGTTCGATTAGTCACCTGTTTTTTGTTAAAAATAATTTAATTCATTAATTGCGAAGTTTGATGGTAATGAGTTTGATAAAATGACACGTGCGTTTAAATATTTAAATCACTGTAAAAAATATTTTAAATATGTTGAATGACATTGATCTATTTAACGTAAAATTTTTGGGCAAAATAAATATAATTTTCAAATATAATTGAAATTCATTAAAATTCAAACTATTTCTAATGCTTAATTTGACATTGTGATGATTGTTATTTATTTTTTTTTTGTCAAAAGTAATCATAATTTTGACCAAAAACCTATTTTTTTTTGTTTTTTAATAATTTTCATGCATTTTAACATGTATCAAGTTAAATTTCACCTGTTCAAATGAAATGAGAAAAGGAAACAACTTCATTAGCTTATCAAAACATGAGTGGTTGATTACACACTACAAGGCTGAATTGCAAACAAAACAACCCTTTTCCATTATATATGAAGGAATAAATGCATTTTACTGTTGTAAATGTATACATAAAATAATAGCATTATTTACGATACAGTGGTCACTTATGATACAAATGGAATAAAACCCAGTTGAAATTTGAAAGTCTGCCCTTATTGAAATAATTGACTCATATGATATTTTTTTTTTCATATCCCTTTTATTGAAATATTTTTTCGAAATTTCGATCCGAGGAATTTTTGGAAACCGAAAACGGCCGATTTAAGGATAAAATCGTGCAAATTTTAATATTCACTAAAATTATTAAAATCAAGGAACCTAGTAAAATTGTCCAAACTACCAATATCGATTTTGAAAATTCGTGAGTTTTCGTGGATAGTCAAATTTGATGACTTTTTGTTAGAAGTTCAATAAACGTCGACACTAAAAAATTTTATACACCCCATTTAAGGTCATTTTTCGGAAAAAGGAAATACAGACCTAATAAATTTAATAAAATTAAAAAAAAATACGCTTTTTACTGAAAACGGCAGAATGATGATTTGAATGTTATGTTCATCATTTTGAATTTTAAGCTCAAATTGTGAATGCAAGAACTTTATATTTTTGACAAAAGTAAACACAGAGAATAAATTACCATATTTTCAGTGCAAAATATGGAAAAGTAACAAGACATATGCAAAATTTGCATCACTTTTTACATTAATTTTCAGGTTTACACATCAAATTAGATAAAATTCATAAATTGAAAAGCTTTTACATGCCTTTTAAATGGACGTTCATTAAGTTTTTTTTCATTTTTTACAAGAATCGATTCAAATTTCCTGGGACCTATCAAAGTCTTTGCTGTTTTTAATGTCAAAATTGAATCATAAATGAAATCATTTCCTATTTCTAGAAAGCCTTAATTACAATAATCTCCATTTCAAGGTTAATTTTGGTGATTTTTCTATAAAAAAACCCATCGATTATCATCATAATTATAGTTTCGATTATTTTTAAACAAACAAATTTGGACCTATTAAAAATAAATTTGTGTCGCTAATGATTTAAATGAATTTCATGATTTTGTATAAATAATCAAAGGTTTGCAAAAAATTTATCAGTTTTTTCTGGCATTTAGTCGATTGAAATTAAGTTGTCAGTCATTTTTAAATAAAATTATTAATCTTATTTTTTTGTATTGAATTTTAAAAAAACCATGAAAAACTTGTTCCTTGCAATTTTATTAATTTTCGTCACATTTGCCCATGCAAATGTAGATGAAAGTATCAAAACGCATGCCGATGCGTGTATGGCGGAAACTGGAGCGGCAAAAGATGAAGTAATGAAATTGAAGAATCATGATTTTAGTAGTGATGATCCAAAAACTAAGGTACTTAAAAAGATTTTTCCTATGCAACTTTTATTTCAATTACATTTTTGAAAATTTCAGTGCTTTGCAAAATGTTTCTGTGTCAAAGCAGGCTTATGCGACAGTAATTTGAATATGGTCGTTGCCAAGGTTGAGGATCACATTCCACCAGAACAGAAGCACAAAGTTGAAGATGCGACGAAAAAATGTGATACAACTACCGGAGCCGATCCATGTGACACTGTTTATTCAAAATTCAGGTGTTTCTTCAAAGAATTACAATAAAAAAAAAAATAATTTAGCAATTAGATTCATTCCAATAAAATAAAACAATGGTCTATTGAAAAAAAGTGTTTAAATTGAAACAATTGAAAATTTTTAATATAAATTCTGATCATTTTGTGACATTTAGTATCAGTTTCTGGTTTGATATCCAAAATTAATCAATTCACTTTAAATCAAAAATGAAATTCTTCATCGCAATTGCTTTGATTGCATTCGCTGCTCATTTGGCTAGTTGCCAAAAAGATCCTGGACAGGTTGCAAGTGATTGTAAAATTAAATTTAACATAACGGCTGCCGAAGAAGCTGACATTCGTGATAAAAAATTCGCTTCAACAACTAACAATGCAAAGGTAACTCGTTTTTTGAATACTGTTTTTTTTTTTTTAATTCTAACATTAAATTTAAATTTTAGTCCTTCTTCGATTGCTTCATTAGCGGCACTGGTTTTGTCGATGCATCGGGAAATTTGAATCGCACAGCTTTTGTAGCAACAGCAAATGGTGATCAAGCAACAATTGCTAACATTGATGCCACTTTGAAGGAATGCACCAGTAAAAGTACCGACAAAAAACAAAAGGTCTGGGAATTGGCTGCATGCTACTTCAAGAAAATGGGCGAGAAATTGAATAAAAAAGCATAAATTGCAATGAGACTTTGAAATTCCAACATTTAATCATATTTTACTTTCGTTTTTGCTCTGGTTCAATGTTAAAAATATTAAAATAAATAAATGAGACAATTAAGTGGATCATGGAACTGTTAAAATAAATGATATTTTTTTATTACTCTCATCATGTCATGACATTATCTTAGTCAAATTTAGTATAAATAATCGATGATCATCACTGAGCATTTCAGTTCACTCCTGATCTGGATGAAAATATGAATCACAAATTCATTTTAGTGGTTGCTTGCTGCGTTTTGGCTTTCCAGTCATGTTTGACAGAAGATGAAGCTGAAATGAAAAAAGCACTGGAAAAATGTGGTGCTCAATTTCCATCAGTTAAACCCGAAATGATAGAAAATATCTGCCACAAAGGAGGTGATTCAACTGATAAAGATGACAAATGTTTCGTAAAATGTATTGGAGAAGAAAATGGTGTTGCAACGGCCGATGGCAAAATAATTCCAGATAAATTTTTGGAAAAAGTCCCTGCAGAGAACCGAGACAAAGTCAAAGAAATTGTCGAAAAATGTTTTGCTTTATCCAAGTCAGACGCATGTGATACAGCTTTCGAACAATGGAAGTGTCTCTGTAAAGAACATCAAAGTAAAATGTAAAATTGACAAATAAATTACAAAACTAAACACTATCTGTGCATGATTGGAACACAAATTGAAATTGTTTTTTTTTTCTTTAAACACCTTGAACGAATATCAATTTGTAAAAATTTTTCAATTTTATTCTCAGATGGCTTCCTTTAAAGTGAAAATAAAACATGGCACAACAATTCCTATTTTTTTCTCAATATTTAACATAACATTTACACACAACACCAATCTAACAATCACAATTTTTGTTCAATTTTTGCCACACAATATAACATTTTGACATAATGTTTTGTGTGTGTGTGAATTGAATTGTTGTTCAATATTACTTTTTTTCTTCGTCATTTCTTCAACTTGTCCTCTAATCGTATGTACGATGATAAAAATTACATTTAATATGAAAAAATGTGTCACATTGTTAGGTAAAAAAAATATATTTTTCTTCTCATACTATTCAAGTTTAACATTTCGATAAGTTATAGTGTGAATGTTTTTGCCAGTTGTTTTATTCAATTCAAGTTTGAAGGAAAAATATGGAAAAAATGGTACATGAAAAATATTTAATAAGAAGAAAAATCTTACTTTCTTACAATTTTATGTGTATAGACAGAGATGTTCAAACCGATGATCGAATTTGAATAAAAAAAATGTTCGTCTTTTGCCAGACTTTTTCGGTTTCGAAGGTATTTATCAGCTTCGGAAGTCCTCCAGCGCCCAGAAGTCAGAATGACTTAATTCTAATGCCAGAGATCCTTTCAGCGAGCCATGCTTGTAAGAACAGTAGTAGCGTAAACTGACGTAAACTGAAAAAAGACTGACGTTGCTTAAGGGCACTAATAGGTTCAGAAGAATAAAGGATGATTTGTGACCTCTTTCTCGCGTTTCGGGTAACCGGGTAGCAGAAGTGTCAGTAGTCACAATGGGGGCCGTGTACCGTTGTCATCCCTGCTTCCAGTGAAAACACCTAACACAAAATTTGGACTTCAATCAACCATTTCAAGTAACCATAAAAACCTCTACCCTGGAAGTTCAATGATCTTGACACCCATGATTCCATTAAATGAGTAAAAAAAAATTCAAATTTAACAAACTGTAATTAAATAAAACATTTCAAATGTAATTTTATACCTGAGCTGAACATCCCTGCAAAATTCACAACTGTATTCAAAAACATCCAATATAATAAATAGTGGTTGTGTTATGATTTAATGTGGGTTCGTCTCAAGCTTACTTAAAGGTGAATATTATTATAATGTTGCAACAACATCCAAAAATCTGTGTGTGTGTGTGTTCATGTATATGCTTCTAAATAAATTTTCCTTTTTAAAGGTAAAATATACGTTACGTGATGAAATTTTCCAAGTAAACACAATTTTTTCAGTGGAAACATCTGCTGAAATACTACTAAGAATAAATTCGATCAATAATCTGAAAGTTCATTACACAAGTTTTTTTTTATACTTAACATCAAATCCAAGCCATATGAGAGACGATTTGTGTGAAAATGTAATTATTATTAACAAGCTTAATTTTTCTTCACCTTGCTCCATATAAATTGAGCAAATAAATGAAATGATGTAATTTTTCCAGTTGTTGTTGTTTTATAGGAAATTGCAATCTCAATCATCAATAAGATGAGATGAAAAAAAAATGTCGAAATAACACAGACATTATGAAAAGAACAACAATATTAATAAAAATGTCTGTGTTATTTCACTTTTTTTTCAATGAAAACTGAAGTTATCCATTGGAATTTCTCGTTACAAATGTTTCATTTAACTTACAAGACTTACACTTAATTTATCATGATATAGTTTGGTGTATTTTGAAGGGGAAAATTTACCTTGAGCTACTACTCCTAGAACAATGTGTAATGATAACTGTTATTATTGTTATTATGATGATGATGATATAAAATTGTGTAAGATGATATTTTTTTTTGTGTGTTTTGAGATAAACTTGTAAGAAATATTATTTTTAATGTGAACAAAAAACATTACACATGTGAATTTTTGTCTGGATAATCTCATGTTCATCATCATCAAGCCAAAACACCCTCTGAAATGAAAAAATAATGTCTGATAAAAATAAAACAAACAAATATCCATGAAGTACTGAATTATTTAAAGGTGCAAGTGTGTGAGAACTATACAATGAGCATATCAGCATAATAATGAATTATTATTTTGACTAAAAAAGCCTAGATTGCAATTTCTATTCATCTCATTTTATACAAAAAAATTCACGCATCAACATAAGGTGATTATTTTTTAGGGTTCTGGAATTTTTTTTTGTATTGAAATTCATGTTCAATTTAACATTGACAGTAAAATTAATAACATAACAATAATGAAAAAAATGGTAGACACACCTTAATTGTATTACACTAATTTAATTCATTTAAACCAATAACCACTCTGGATATTGCATTTTTAATCGAAAAATAATAGTATCAAGTAATTTTTTTTTTTTTATAATAATTTCAAGGTGAAACGTAATTTTTTTATTAAGCACATTCGTAAAATTAAGTGAATTTTACATTAACTTTACCGATTTCAAGAATCTAATAGTTAAAAATTTCACAAAATCTTGAAATGATTTAAAATTTCCCTGAATTTTGATCATAATAATCACAATATACTAATAAAAAGTGACATTGTACATAAATGTAAAAATGTTCTCTTTATTTATGTTGATAAAATTCCATAAAATAATTGACAATCGTTTGTTTTCAACAAAATTTGATTAAAAAGTAATCTAACCAATGAAATGCATACCTTTTTGGAATTTCATGCTGAACCTTGGTCTATTCATATTCCATCGTCATTGTTTGAGTTGATCCTTTTTTTACCTTCATGAAAGTTGTGTGTGTGTTTTCATCATCATCATCATGTTGATTATGATAAAATAAATATGGATAAATTTTGTATCAATATGGTTTAATAATAATCATATTTTTGATATTTATCCTGATGAAGTGCATGATGCGACTAATTTTCAACTAAATTAAGCTTTTAATATGGTATTTTATAAAATTTGATGTATAGTGAGTTTTATAGGGTTGATTATGTTGCAAATTAATTTGATGACAATTAGGACTGAGGAAGATCAGCATGGAGTTAAATGAGATAACATGAGCTGAGCCTCCATCTTAAACAGGACCTTGAGGTGTTATTAAATATTTGACAATTCATCAAAATTCTTGAAAACCAAGCAACTGTTAACCGTCATGGATAATTCCAATATCACAGATAATCGTTCAATGTTAAGAAACGGCCACAAATCCCGAAATTTTCACTTAGGGTCATTTCACTCACAAGACAAAGAAATGAACTAAATTCATTGACTAGACTACTCATGTCACCTTTTCCTATTTATTCATGGAATCAAATCCAATTTTTAGGAGTCATAAATTTGATGTGATGAGGTGAGTGATGAAACAATAAACGATAGACGTGCAATCAATAGATGAGCAATTTGACTGTATTTTATCAAATTTCCATGGTAATTAGAAGATCTTAATTAGATTGATTGACAAAAATGGGAAACAGGATCAACCTTTATTTGTATATTATAATCAAGTCAAATGAGTTAAATTGTCCTTTAAACATTGAATTTGAATTCAAATTGTATAGTTTCCTTACTTTTTATAAATTAAATCAGATAAAAATAATCATAGATTTTACTTGAATTGAATTTTTTCCTTTTTATTTTAACATTCTTAAATGTAACTAGATTTTCTATTTTTTTTTTCATATCAAAGCATATCAAGAATAAATTTAAAGAAAACAAAAAAAACATACAATAAAAAATAGAAAAATAAGGTAATTTGTATGCTCACCCATGTGCGCCTTGTCTTTCCTTCAAAAAGTATAAATGTAAAAAAAAGAAATCAATGTGATATAAAAATAAAAAGTAAAATAATATAAAAAGCTCAGGAAAAACTGTCCTGCTGTTTCTTTTATTAGTTTTTGTTGTGTTATGTTATTTCAATACTTTTATTTTACTATTATTATTATGCTTTGGCTTTGTTTTGTGATTTTGTGCATCAGCTTGCAATGTTTGTCCGGGTATTACAAAAGTAAAATGACAACAACGAAAAAAATGAATAAATAAAAAATAAACAGTAAATGCTATCAACAGTAATAGCATAAGAATAATAAAATATCGATTATCTGTTTTTTTTTTTTGTTTTATTTTATAAGTAAATGGAGATATTTAGACGTTGTTAAACTTGGAAAAAAAAAACAGTTAAAAAGAATATTAGAGGCAAGGAAATACAGTCACAGTGACTTTCCTTAGTTGTTTAAAGTGAAAAAACGAATTTTAATATCCTGAAAGTATGCAATGAAAATGACTTTTCATTAATTTTATTTATTTAGCAGATAATTATTAATGACATTTTAAAAATGAAAGTGAAATAGTAACTTTTCTGTAATTTTCATTGATTTCTGATTGAAATATATTTAAAATGATGCATTTTAACATAAAAATGTATGTTCATTGCATAATTTCAAGATTTTTTCAATTAAAAAGTCATTCAAATTCAATTTCCCTCATTCCCTAACAATTGCATGCAAGTCAATTTTATTTTATTTTACAAAGAAATACTAAAAAAAAAGTAATCCAATGAATATCCAATAAGCATTAAATGAATCTCTTCGTCTTATTTTAAACTTGATAAACTCATACCAAGTGATAAAATCATTTATGTGCATCATTTTAAGAGTTTAACAGTCTTCAATCTCAATTGAAATAATTTTATTTCCGTTACAATGAAATGAAAATCATTCGAAATTTTACCTTATTTGATTTGAGTGAAAATCTTAAGTCATTAATTTTTAAACAGGAATAAAATGCACATTAAAAAAGTCTCTTAATACTACATTTCATCAACAAATACTACTTTTCATTTTCCTTCTTCATTTTTTTCTTTCAACTAGTAGTGTAACCAAATAAAATTTTAAATGATAAGACAGATACTAAAAAAGTATCATCTCTTTTATAACGACTATTAGAATATATGTATATAAAGAAGATGTTAAAAGACATAAAGACGAAATGGGAGAAAATGAATGAAAAAAGAAGCGTAAATCCAAGAGATTTTTATCAGATCATGATTTTCAAATTCAATTTGAATACAAAACACATAAACATATAATAAAAAGTGCTTACACCGTTTTATTTTTGTTCTGTGTCTCTCTAGCTCAGAGTTGTACTTGTTGTTTTATTATGTTTATTATTCGCGAAAATGTCTTCCAGTACACGACGAATGAATGAACAGGTAGTTGAATTTCTATAAATAGGTTTGTGATTCAAATAGGGAAAGAAAATGTAATATTTAAATGTTTTGGAATCCATAAAACACTAAAAAAACGGTATATGTGTCATTTAGCTTAGAAAAAACGTCAAGATTTGAATCCATAGGGAATTTAACTCTGAAAAAAAATCTGTATGTGTGTGTGTATGTAAGTGTTTTTCCATATTGTTTATTTCACGTTATAATAATATTAAAAAAAAAAAAACATAATGGAAGGAAGTCATGAATGGAAGACAGGTGAAATCAAATGATCAAGATAAGAAAGGACATGAATTGAAAAATACAAAAAAAAAATTATATAAAAGGGAGACATTATCATTCAATTAGATTAGATTTAAAGTCATGAATATAAATTTTGTGCTGTTTTTTTTATTTTAATGAAATGAAATTAAGTCATTTTATCGTTAAAATGGGTAAACATGATAAAAATAAATTATTTCACTTACTGATAATAATTTTAAAGGTAATTTACGTTTGATTTTTCAACTTTTATTAAAAATAAAATTTTAACGCGTTATTTTAGTTCTCGTTCATTGTTTTTCTATAAAATAATGTTTAAAAAAAATTTTAAACGATGAAAACTTGTATTTGCTGTTAAACGGTTTAAATATTCATGAAAATGCATTGTTACGTCCGGAAAATCGTAAATGTGTTTAAAATGTAAATTTTCCTTTATTTAATTTTTGTTGCAGTATTTTTGTATGGAAAAAAATAAACAGTGTTTTACATTTCATGTTAATTATTTAATTAAATATACAAATATCCGATATTTAGGTGCAAAGAAAAGGAAATTTACTGTAATTCAAGTTTTTTTGTTTAAGATCTGAAGTAGCGAATGTCAAACATTTGTCAAAAAAGTCGCCAATCATGAAAAAAGTCATTAATCACGAAAAAATCATCGATTATGAAAAAAATCGACAATCATGGAAAAAGTCGCCAATGAAAAAAAATTTCCAATTACGGTCACAATTACCTTTTTATATTTTCTAGTCCAAAGCGTGCCTCGAATTGACTAAAATCAAAGTATATCAATCCAAGCACCAGCATATCAAAGTCAATTGAATTATATTTCCAAGAAAAAAATACAAAAGTTTTGTATTTTATGTTACTTTTTCTCTTGATGTTCAATGAAGATAAACTTTAAATGAAAATTGTAAAGTAAAACGTTGTTTTTTTTCTCTCTAAAAAATATTTCTTAATTAATTAAATAGATTAAGATATAAAAGAATGACAAAGATCAAAGATTTTCTTCTGTTATCATGTTTATTTCTTGTCCCATGTTATTTTTCTTTTAAAATGAACAAAAACGAAAATAAAACTTGTTACTTTTAAAATAACATTTAATATATTTTTTTTCTTGAATAAGTGAATCATTGAAAAAGGTCCCTTTTCACTTCATTTTAAATTGAAGTAAAAGAAAAAATGTTCATTAGTGAAATTAATTTTACAATTTTATCTCTCAATTATAAGAGGAGACCAAGAGGAGACAAATTAATATGAATTATTTGTGAAATTTGTATTGAAACGTTTTTACGCGAATTTTTCATTAACAGAAATATATCTGTAAAATTCCTTTATCTTTAATTAAATTAGTAACGATTACAAGGAAATTTATCTTTATGTACCCAAAAAATAATACGTTTATCTTAAATAAAATCATAACATACAAAAATATAATATGAGGACCAATAATATTGTCATTATAAATAAATAAATTTGTGGTAATATTTTTCTGTGAAACTTTTTCCTCTTAAAATCAGTTATTTATTGGCTATTTGTGGTCATTAAATGTAAAAAAAATGTAAGAGAAAATTCCATTGCAAAATATTTAATCGAAAAATATTTAAGAAAACTTTTTTATCTTAACGATAATCTCTTATTACTTCCAAATAGTTACGTTGCTGATGAATTACTCTTAAAACACATAAAAATTACCCAAATATTAGATTTATTTCATTGAATTATGAGGATATTGAATCCAAAAAAAAACCAAGAAAATGAACAAGGCTGTGCTCATTCGTTCAATAATGGATCTCTTTATTTTCTTTCAATATATTGATATATTTTTCTTCTCATAAAATATATGAGCAAAGGCGGGACATAACAAATTTTTTTGTTCGAATTTTCCAAATTGGTTATTTTTTTATTTGATAACTAATCACACACATATGCCACGATGCTAGTTTGCTTGGTATCTCGATAAAAATAGCTTAAATATGTTAGTTGTCGTGCAAAACAAAAAAAAAGCAAAGAGAAAACTCTTATAAACGATTATTATTATTTTTCTTTTTCTATCATAAAATACATATAGATAAATTACTGTAACATCTGGTACCAAACGTGATTATGAAGATGGCTTGTGATAGAAGAAAAGATGAAATTATATAAAAAAAAGTTGTATTAAGGAGAGTTACTGTGATTGTTGTTTTTTTTAGGTAGAGAAAGTGGATAAATGTGAATTGGAAGCATCTTATACACATTTAACATGAGTTATTAGGATTTTTTGGCTTCGTATGTTTTTTTTACAATTTTTTTTTTATTTAAGATATCGAAAAGAATTTAGAGAAAATTCAGGGGAAAGAAATTCCTTGAAAGAAAGTTTTTCTTTATCGTTAAACTGTGTTCATCTGAATTGAAATCATTTAAAAGTACACCTATACGGATTTTGATTCAAAAAGTAGCCTAAGAAAAGAAAAACAGTGGAATAAAAATGTCCCGCAAATTACCCGCGGTGTCTGTAATTTCAATTCTGATTAACAAGCAAAGAATCAAGTCTTAGAACGAATCACCGAGGGTGTTTTCAGTTTGTCGTGATATTTAAGACCAGATTATCATTATTAAACGTATTATCAAAAGTTTTAGAACATGTTATGAAATCGAGATTACTACAACATTGTCAATTAAATAATATTTTGCATGTGAACCAATATGGATTCGTAGAAAAATCAGATACTACTTGTGCAGTTATAGATTTTGTGTCACTTCTTAACAGTGAAATCGACCGTGGAAGAATGGTTGCGGGTTTTTTTCTGGATCTCACTAAGGCTTTTGATCTTATGGACCATCAAGTGTTGATAATGAAATTGGGAAAATATGGGTTAAAAAGTGCTGCATTAAGTTTATTTTCAAGCTATCTGACCTCTAGACAACAACGTGTACGAATTAATTCATCACTTAGTGATGCAAAAAATATTGTAAGAGGTGTTCCTCAAGGCTCCATAATTGGACCACTTTTATTTGTGCTTTACATGAATGACATTTTCAATTTAACATTGAATGGGTCCGTGAGGTGTTATGCTGATGATACCGCTTATTTTAATGATGACTGTGAAATTGATGAATTGGTTCAAAATACAAATGATGATTTGATAAAGATAGCTCAGTACTTAGAGTATAACTTGCTCATTGTGAATGACATGAAAAGCCAATTAATTGTGTTTCGTTCACATATGCGTTTCAGTGGAGTTGATTTTTCATCAAAGTTTATTTTTTCAAATAAGTTTTTGGAGCCAGTAAGCACAGTGAGATATTTAGGAATGAATTTAGACTGTTTCCTTAAATGGAAAGATCATGTGAGCTCTTTGTGTGATAGAATCTCTCCAGTTGTAGGGCTATTATACAAATTACGTACAAAACTGAATGAAAAGGCACTCGTGGCGGTATACTACGGACTGATACAATCTCATTTGTCTTATATGTGCCCAGTCTGGGCTTCTAGTTATCCCACGAACACTATACAGTTGAATGTGCTCCAGAAAAAAGCAATAAAAAATATTTACGGGTTAAGTCGATTCCATCCCTCTAAAGATTTATTTGTCTCCTTTCCTATGAAATCAGTTAACTATTTGTATGAATATACATGTAATATGTTCGTTTTTAAAAATTTAAGGAATCTGATTCATTCGAACTTGAGCTTTCAAGATGTAGAGCATCAATATCAAACTAGACAATCAGGGATGCTCAGATTGAATTCATTTTCGACAAATTGGGGTCGGTTTGATATACGATATCAGGGAGTAAAATTGTTTAACGAGCTTCCAAGTGATTTAAAAAACTTGGAAGTAATAGGAATTTTCAAGAGTCGCTTGAAGGATTATCTCAATCAAAAGTTTCTCTCTCGTTAATTTGTTCTTTTCTTCATCTTTTTTGTTTTGCAATATTGGTTTCTCTTCAAGACTTAAAATTAGGATTATTTATTAGATTTAAGTTTAATTAATTTCTCATTATTTTTCATAATTTTTATATTTAATTTTTTTTTCTCTTCATTTTTTTTATTTTTTTTTCTTCAATTATAATTTTAAGTGTAGTTAGTAAAATTTAGTATAATTCC
>LN483554.1:84937-123996 GCA_900002565.1 Culicoides sonorensis
AATTTACTTACAAAAAAAAAGACTGTCTTAGAATGACTAAGAGCTGAATTAACAATTAAAGGATGAACAAGTTCGATAACAAGCGTCCAGCTCTATTTGTTTTTTATCCGAGTCCATTTATCCAATTAATGTACATAAAAAAACTATAAATAGTTCATCAAAAAGCCATTTTGACGGCGCGGCGCTACGATCGTTTACTTATATTTGTATGGATTTAAGTGATTTTTTGATTTGAGTTTTCGTAACAGTTTGAATAAACTTATTTAATTTTTTTTAAGTTAAAGCTAATTCATTTTCTTGACTTGAAACCATGTATGTGTTCTAGTTTCATTGAAAAGAGATGAAAAGCTCATAACCATATGCTACACTTACTGAAAACGTGTTCTAAATTGCTCACTTTATATTGTTTTGTTTGTACTTAAATTAGGGTGTCCCATTATTACTTAAACCAAATTTTATTATTAATTGTCATTCAAATTACGCTCAAAATTAAGGTCAATTTAACTTTGACGATGATTTCACTGAAAATCTAATTTTGAATCAACATCACTTGACATCAGAGTAACGAATTTTTTCGGGTCATCCTATTCCATGTAATCTCCTTTATCTGCTACTAATACACATTTAGCAAACATCATACACAACATATCCTTAAAATCCTAAACTATGTGAAAAACAATATTTTATATTGAATTATGGCTATTTGTTTTATCATTTATTTCCAATTTTATGATTTTTTTCTACATTTTCTCCAACTACAAGATACGAAATTTCTCATATCAATACTCACTTGTAATATTTTTTGATAGTCGTCATTTACACTTGCAATTTTGTACATGATCCAAATCGAAAAGTAATGTTAAAGTGATTTGTAGCATTTTTCTTGTACATTCCCCTGAAAATGAAAATGTATCAAATACGAATAAATTCAGCACCTTTTGGAAAACTTTGTCTTTGTCAAGGAAAAAAAAATACCTGAAACAAAATGAATTATAGATTGAAAATGCATTTTTAAACAAAATTTATGCTAGTCAAGTAAAATATTTCAGTTAACTCATTCGCGTCATCCGTTGCGTCAACGCAACACCTACTTT
Source organism: Culicoides sonorensis (assembly GCA_900002565.1). NCBI lineage: Eukaryota > Metazoa > Arthropoda > Insecta > Diptera > Ceratopogonidae > Culicoides > Culicoides sonorensis. Next base: position 86,032 of record LN483554.1, read on the forward strand.
GAGGTCGCTTTTCTCGTTCATATCAAAAAATTTCTTTGTCAATCTTTTTTAGAGTCTTAATTTAAGATGTTTTAAATCAAACAGTTGCATGGTTTTTGAATTTAAACCAAAAACTAAAAAATTATGAGCGAAACTTTTAAGAAAAATCGCGTTTTTTTCATTCTCGTACAAGATTTCTGTATGTATTTGTGTAGCACTTATACGTATTTTATTTTGGCTCTCCTGTAAAATTTTTGTATGAAACCTGAAATTTTCATCGAAGAGAAAGTTGTTCATTTTTACTTAAAGAATAAATCGTAGAAGAACTTTTTGTTCAAAACTCAATATTTCTAGGAGCGGCGTCGAATGAGTTAAAGACAAATTTATTGTTAAATGATTGAATGTAAAAAAAAAAGTTTTTTGATTTATATAATTTTTGCAAATGAATTTACATTTGATTCAAAAAATCTCAAAAAGAATTCAAGCCACAAAACCTCACAAATAAAGTATTTTGGTTCCATGAAATTCAAATAAAATTCAATTTAATTACGACAAAGATCCAAGTACAGCATCTGAAAACAAAATATTTAATTCATCATGCTTTGATGCTTTGTATTTTGTTTGCCAAATTAACTTTGCAAATAACTGCGGGTGTTATTTTGTCATAACTTGTCTCTCATTCTTTGAGTTTATTTCTATGATTGTGAGAAATAACAAATGCCTTTGACTTTATGTCTTAAATAATTTCATATCTTAATATTTTCAATTTAATTCTATGTCTGTATGTGTGTGTGTGTGTCTGTTTGTGTGTATTTGAATTCAAAATTAAATTTTTGAAATAAACAAAACTATTTACAGGTGAGTGTTGTTTGAATGTTATTGTGAAATATTTGTGAAATGGAATTTTATTAAAATAAATTCTTTTGTTTTGTCTAAAATTTATTTGATTATCTTCTTTCTAATTTTTGTATATTTAAATTCATATTTAATTGTATTTTTTTTTCATTTCATTTTAATTTGATGTAATTTTTCGCATATGCTTTTTATAGGACACAATTCAAACCTTGAGGACAATGTCAAACGTATGACAAACCTTTGTAATCATTTTTTTCTGATAATTGAACAGCATTAATAGTCCTTTTTATTCACATGTAACATACAATTAGTTGAATGAAAATGAAAATAATTGCCAAAATATATAAAATAAGATTTCTTGTCATGGAAACACGCCCACATTTTAATTCCCTTTTTGCATTCAATTAAAGTTATTTATGATTAAAAACAAAATTTTGCATATGTACAATTCTAAAATGAAATTGGCATTTAAATGTCCCATTTGTTCTTTTTCAATGTAGTTTCTATTTGATAATTTTTTTTAAGGTGGGAAGGAAATTGATTTTGAAGGTCTCCTTTTTTGAAGGAGAAGAAATTTTGTCTTTGAAATGTCTTTGCATTCAATTATCAATTCAATCAATGGATGAACTTTCCACCTAAATTCCCAAATGGTCGAATATCTCAATGGACAAACTTTTCCAAATGGTCGAAATTTTTCAATGGATGAACTTTTATAAATTGTCGAATTTCTTCAATGGATGAATTTTCACAAATGGTCGAATTTCCTCAATGGATGAACTTTCCCAAATGGTTGAATTTCCTCAATGGATGAACTTTTATAAATTGTCGAATTTCCTCAATGGATGAACTTTCCCAAATGGTTGAATTTCCTCAATGGATGAACTTTCCCAAATGGTCGAATTTCCGCAATGGATGAACTTTCCCAAATGGTCGAATTTCCTCAATGGATGAACTCAAACAAATGGTCGAATTTCCCAAATGGTCGAATTTTTCAAATCAATCTTCTTCAAAAGTAGACCTTTATCTCAACACTTATCCTTAAAAGTTCGATATTCATAATAATTTTCAATAAAAACTTTTACAAGGGGTAACGATTATTTCGATTTAAGCAACATACAAAAAAATAAGAGAGACAAGATTGAATTCTATAAAATTTTATTATAATAATTACAATTATTATTGTGATTGCTTTGAATTTAACTGAACAAAATATATAATTTCTTGTTTGTATATTTGTCCACCGATTTAGAGCAATTGAGTTGGTTAAGCACTGCATTTATCGCATTCAAAGTCTTTATTTGTGTAGTGTGTGGTATGTAATCATCATTCAACAAACATTCAAGTAATGAAATAAAAAAGGGCTTTCAATTCAAATATTTAAAATCTTTTTTTTGCATTTTATTTTTTAGCTCAAGGCACAATATCCCATAAGCTGATATTTTTGTTTTGTAAAATTTAAATTTTAAATCGTTAAATTGGAAAATATGATTATTGTTATTATTATCCTTTTATGTGTGTGTATTTTGAACCCAAATAACAAAGTTTTTAGTACTTAGACAAATATTATTTGGTTTGATTATGATTATTTGGTTTAAGTTGGACGTGGTGGTGGATGTACAAAAGGGACTTTAATAATAGTAATAATAATATTTGTTGTCAAAAAACAGGGGATTTAAAGTGATCAATTAAATTCTGTCTGTTCACGTTTACATTTGAAATTTATTGACTGAAACGAGACATTTATCTCACTTTTAACAGGATTTCCATGAAATGTGGCAATAAAACGATTCAACTCATCTCATCACTATTCTTATCATTTAAAACATCACCACTTACTTCATTTCATAGAATAGATATTGGCTCGGATTACTGCTTTTTGCTACTAAATTACATCACTTACCTGTTATATTTCTTCCAACACATCCTGCATATCAATGAGATCAAATTATCTCCTTGAATCAAGGTGGCAAAATGTCAATGTGAACACTTTTGTACATCATTTGAATGGAATTTCATGGTTACCTTAAATTTCAACTAGGGAAATACTTTGCTTATGTTGAAAAATCATGAAAATTACAAATAAAACAAAAGATAATAACTATCCAAAGGGATATTTCTGATGTTGAATCGTGTGCAATATTGCAATTTAATATGCAAAACGTAAATTCCAGACTTTGTCTTATACAATTTGTTTATCTTTTTTATTTTGATGGTCCGTTTAAATGTGAAGGAAAACTTTTTCTTGTTGTATTTATTCATTAGAAGTGTTAAAACATTTTCCTGTAGACTCATCATTATTCATTCATTTAATTTCTGCAACATAAATCTTTATCACCGTTCATCATATTACACTATGAGTTACTTCACTTCCTTTATCTTTATCATCAGCATCATCACCGTCTCATGCTCATAAAATAATAAAAACGAATGACACGCGGAAATATTTTTTTGCTATTTTTTTATGTACTTTAAATATTATTGCTTTTTCCTTGATACAAACAAGGATCAGTGTGTATTATTTTGTGTTATTGAGATTTTCAATTTCATTTTATACAAAATAATCACGTTTTTGTGTCGTATTAAGAGGATTTGGCACTTGTAATTACCATTCATCACTTTTGCATGATCAATTGTTGTCGGTTATCTTTCAAGAAATGAAATGAAAAAGAAAATGAAAAGAAAAAAAATGTAAAAATATGTTCAATATGGTTAATTCTGAAGAGATTTATTTATATATTCAAGAGTGTATTGACGTTAATAAGCTTTTTTTTGGCTTATGATTGTATTTAGGCTCATAAATATGAATGGTGTGTTATTTAACTGAAATTTGAAAAGAAAATGCTTGTAATGCAGCTTTTATTGGAATTTTTGATTGATTTTTATTTGAAAATTAGGACCGAACGTTACAAATGTCATCTAAGGATGTTATGCCAAAGCCAATTTCAAGCATTCTGGACCTTAAGGCCGGCTTCAGGTGCTTAACTTTTAGATATGCGCTACGTATACACTCACACAAAATAAAAATTAACCAACGCTAACCTATGTAGTGTACACGAAGCGCATAGCTAAAAGTTAAGCACCTGAAGTCACAGTAAATCGTCAAAGACAGCAAAATTATGAATAAAAAAATACAGAATTTCTCATATTTTAAAAAACGCTTTGAACAGAACTCAAATAAAACATTTGTCAATGATGTCACTTGAAACAATGTTAATGTTGTAACATATTTAACATATTTTTTGTACCTTTCATTGATATCCTTTTTTTTTGTTCCCATATCAAAAGGTATGCCATTAATTTAATAATAATAATCCAAAAAAAGCACACACACACACATTTAATCCAAACATTTGTTATAATTTTTAATGGACCATTATTTGTCATCATCCTCTCTTGTTCTTACATTGTCATAACATTAAAGTTGAAAACATTTTAACCATTTGATTAAATGTTCAAAACCTTAAAAAACATTAATTTTCAAATTTATTTCAATCTAAATTTAGAATTAAAAAAAAAATGAATATTTTTATTATGACAGTGATTTTATTTTCAAAATCATAACGATTGACGACAAGGAGAGCAAAAAAAGAGGATTTATTAAATAAAACAATCATATATCAAAGTCAACCCTATCCATATTGCATGGTTCGGTTAATAGTTAGAAGTCGATCTCCCTTTATAAACCTTTTTTGTATTTTTCATCTGATTTCTAAATTTCTATTATATTAAATGAATTGAACTGTGCAGTTAAGTTTATATGTTAAGAGAGAAAGCAAAAAAAGGGATCCATGCACGATTTATCACATTAAATTTTTATCATAACTATACCTAATGTGGAAATTCAATGTTAAGCCAATTCAAGTAGAATTGATTCGAAGGATTTAATTTGCTGGAATATAAAAAAGAAAGGGCTTTGAAATGTTCCCCATTGTATCATAATTATCTATAAAAACTATGAAGATTCATTTCAAACTTTAAGTTTTCCACTTAAAAATGAGAGTCTTATCACTCATGAATGCAGCTCGAAAGGTGTTTTTTTTCATAATCTTTTCTATGAAAGTTTTGAACCATAATAATTCAAGCATTTAATCATATTTGTACCTAAAACGTGTGGTTGTCAATCTAATAATTCTGTCTGTATTAAATGAAGATGAAGAAAAAAATACAGAAAAAAGTAAATCTGAACAATAATTTAAAAAAATGACATCGAGAAAAGTTTATAAATCCATAAATCTCATCATCATCATCAATAATATTGATACCGTTTATGTTTTTCTTCTTCGTTGTAACTTTGATATGAGTTTTAATATTTATTTTTTTTTCTCGAGTAATCGTGTCAGATTACATTTTCCTTAAGTGAGTGTTATTGAAGGATGAATTAGCAGATATAAGGAAAATTAAAGCATTAAAACTTAATTTAAGTGGTCCTGAAGTCATACGTTGGCGTTTAATTTACTAATTCTTCAATCAAAAACTACCATGTTGAAATTAATTATGAAAATTTAAGGAAACGTTTTACATTAATTTGTGCATAAAAAACTCGTCCTATCGAAGTAAATTGAAAAAGCTCTCGAGATATAACGATTTTCTAGGGATTGCGATTATTTCCACAAAAAAACATTGGAAAATAAAAAAAAAACAAGCTTCAAACCAAAAAATGGAAAAACTTTAAAGGAAATTTATGTACGACATCGTCTTAAAAATTCGAATGAGCTTTGTTTAATTCATAGGAAATTTCAACAAGGAGAAGGAACTTAACCATCAGATAATGAAATTAAAGTTAAACGTGAATAAAACATAATTTGACAAACTTTGCGAAAAACATGTCATTTATTATTCATATAAATAAAATATTTAAATTTACAATGAGAGGCGTATAAAATACAATACGATTGATGGAAAAACACATCTTAAGAATAATGATATTAAAATTAAATAGATTTGAAATATCTAATTTTAGAATGATGAATGAAAATAAGAAGATGTGGAATCAAATCAATAATTTAACATTGAATATCAAATGACATGCTTCATGATTTCTAAATATTTATTAGCATTACACAATGATATGACAAATTTTGAAATACGGTTAATTTTATAAATTTTCATACCCTTTGGAAAGAAAACTTTTAAATTTCAGGAGCTAGTTCGCTAACTTCAGATTGAGATTGGCTTCAGATTAGATTTGTAGGGTGGAAAGTCTAGATCATCAGTCAGGCTCGTTATTATCATCTGAGGATCTTAGCTGTAACTCTGCCACCCTGAGCAGTTGACAACTTTATCTAACTCAATTTGAGTAGCCGCAAAACGAGGCATTAGAGATTTTAAAGTCACATGACTTAAACGCTAACCACTGCACCGTAAAGTCTCAGTCCAGTCAGAATTCATCGCTCTACAATTTTTTTTCAATTTCAGACCGTGATAGATGAAATTCATAAGTTAAGGAGTCACCTCCTGAAATTAAGAAGTTTTCTTCTGACAGGGCAAGAAAATTCAAAAATGATTCAAGACATGAATTGAAGTTGTCAATTGTTTCCAAACAACAAAAAGTACAAATTTTATCCTATTTATGTCATGACGCGTCATTCTACTCAATATCATAAGAAACCCTCCACTTTTAACGCAACAAAAAAAAATCATTGTCTCAAAAATGATAATTGAATTAGTAACGATTTTCTCTTGTTAATCTGACACGTTTGAATCATATAAAAACACATAACTTGAATTCTTAGACATGAAATAGAAAATAAAAATGTAAAACGGGGTAAAAACAATGTCTAATGTCTACCCTTTTCTAATAATAATAATAATAATAATAATAATCAGACACATTGGAAAATTTATTTGATTATTCATTAATGACAGACTTTCCTCTCTCTCTTCCATTATCCGTTAAAATATTTATTGAACATCTTCATTAATATTTTATTATATTAATTTAATTTAATTTAATTCTATCCGTTGGACATTTTTTTTCTATTCTTTTGATAATAAAAATTCTTCTAAAAGAAAAATGAAACTTTTTTATCTCAATTTTACAGTGACAGTTTAAGAGAAAAAGACAAACTTTACCAAACTCATTATTAAATCGAAGCTGGTGGTTGGTTACCAATTCAACTTAAAAAAAATTATACTTTTGTGTTCAGTCACATTTTAATTGGCAATTTCTTACACGTGATGCGTTTTTTTAACTGTCTTTTATAAATTTCAATTTTTTTTTAAATAAAATTCCAGTGAAATAGATTCAAAGAACAAATTAAGCGAACTCTTTTGATAGATTTAAATTGATTTTTTTTTGTGTTAACAGTCAAATTCAATTCAATCTCAAAAAAAATTTAATGATAAAGAGAAAAATTTTCATTCCAAAACAGATTTCGAGTCATTCAACTCAATAATTATTCTTATCATCTATCGTTATTATTGTTATGACAAAATATTTTTTTTAATGTATCATTTAGACAACAATTGTCATATTGCTCGTAATTCTACATTACAAATCAAATTTAAAGGATAGCTGTAGAAATTTTGTCTAGACAATTTAATCGATGTTGTTGCTTATTTTTAAGCCACAAACATAATAAAAATAACAATCAAGCATTTTTTTTATTGTAATCATGAACTTAAACTTAAATTTGATATTTCTTAGAGATAAAAATCTATCATTTCTTCAATGAAATTAACATTTAATTTATTTTTTCCATTTAAAAAAAGAAAAAAAAATGATAATGCAATATTGTTATTATAAGGTTTTGTGTGCTTACGGAATCCTTCTTTTAAAAGCAAAGTCACTGAAATTGACAATTCATCGCGATAAAAAAATTACATAAATCAGAAAAAAAGTTTGGTCTTTTAATATCCAAAATCTTAATATAAATTCATGGCCCCTTATCAATTTTAGGGGTTTACAAAAAATAATGTATATCGACCACGCGACACATTTCATCTGATTAGCATAATGTTGTCACGTAAAATAATTTACTGAGCACAGACAAATGTATTGCAATAGAGACGCAGCATCATATTACATTACAAGGCAATCACCCATTTAAAATGACTTTTTAAAAAAAAGTTTAAGGTAAATTTATTTGATTTTATATTCATTTTCGTTTCTTTTTTTTCTTATTTCTCTTGATATATAAAATGAATACCGAAAAAAAACAAGAAAAACTTCTAAATTGAAGTTGGCACTTTGTTTGTTGGTTTTTCGTGCATACACACACACACTCAACATGCTCGAACACAACATAAATAAACATACATCATTCTTATTCTATTAGTTCTAGTCTCGTGTCTCGTCTCATATAAATTCAACAAAACTCAATTGTTGTGTTTGCTCATTTTGAGTAGTGAAAAATTTATGGTAATTTAGATTTCCCATGGAACTAATCTAATATCAGCGTGTATATCAGCCACGTCTCTCTCTCGCTCGCATTCAATTCAATTCCATTTTTATACATAATTTAAAAAAGGAAATGACTCTATTACTGCCATTATTTATCTAATATATACAATCATTGAAACTTTGACATCCATACACTTACACAGTATTAAATGAATAATATGCCACAAAATAATTCTTTTTATATCCTAAATCACATTGTTTTTTTTTGTTGTTATACTTTTTTTTTTGCTTAAATCGTTCAACCATCGAAGAATAACAACCTAGTCAGGACAGAAAAAAAAGGTAATGAATTTCCGGTTCCATTTATATGTTAATCAGTTTTTTAAGCTTTTTATGCAGGTTTTGTACAGTTTTTTTTAAATAGTTGTTAAAAATATTTTCTTTTGTTACAATGTTTTCTGTTTTTTCTTTTTGAAAATGAAAATGAAAAGAAATTGCTTATTTGTCTTTATTTTTAAGGATGAATTCATTAATTAAAGTCATATTGAGACAGTTAAGCGCAGGTCAAACTCAGGTAAGACTCTAATTAAGGTTTCTATGAAATTTATGGAAATTAACCTTCATTTTTGTGTGTTGCCGGTAAATTGACAGGATTTGGATTGCCAAAAGGTGTTTAATTTTGAAATTTAAATTAAGAAAATGGAGAAATTTTAAAATTTTATCTTCGAACAAGCAAAATCTATTCAGTTATCAGAATCAGGTTAAAATTTAGGAGAAAATTTATATTTTACTTTCACTTTCTCACGTTTTTGTATCACTCTGAATTTTTTTTCATTTTTTTAATAGTCTTAAAAAAAAATCCGTATAATTAGGATGTCCATTTACGTATTTCCAATTGTTTTTTTTAAATTTTTTCGGCCCTTTTACCGATTTTCTGACCTCTCCAACCTTTTGGATTTTACTGCCCTGTTTTGACTGTTTTGTTTCTGGCTCGTTTACAGATTATTCGGACCATTTTCCGATTTTCCTGACCATTTTCTGATTTTCCTGAAGATTTTACTAATTTCCTGACCAATTTCCGATCTTCCTGACCATTTTCTAATTTTCCTGACCATTTTCTGATCTTTCTGATCATTTTCCGATCTTCCTGACCATTTTCCGATCTTCCTGACCATTTTCCGATCTTCCTGACCATTTTCCAATTTTCCTGACCATTTTCCAATTTCCTGACCATTTTACGATTTTCTTGACCATTTTACGATTTATCAGATCAAAATTTGATTTTCTAATGTAAAAAATTCGAAAAAATATCAGAAGAATTTGCATCGAAGTAGTTTTCAGTCGTCATCTTCATTTCCAAACAATTGTCAACTAAGAACGACAACAAATAAAAGGAAAATTCACAATTTACAAAACAAATACACGTCCAGTTGCTTTATGACCACACAATTTGTTGGTATTGCAAATAAATTTGTGGTAATTTATTTGTAATGATATCCTTTTTAATATCGAAAAAGGTAAAAATACATATTTTACACTTTATATGCAAAGTAAGCCTTTAGTTTATTTTAGTTTTATGCAAATTATTGTCTGGACTTTGAATTTGAAATGAACAATTTTACTACATTTGAATTGAAACGTAATTGAAATTGCCTTGATTTACAGATTTCATAGAGGGCGCTGCAAGTCAATCATCTCTAAAAATCAAAACAAAGGAAAATTTGATTGATTACTTTTGTTAAAAAATCAAGCCATAATCGGTTTAAAAATCAATCAAAATGATTGCGATTGAACAAAATTTATCATATCCCTAATTCACATACACATGTACAAAAATTGTAATCACCATCTTACAATTAACCAGATTAGTTTTAATCTTCTCATAATAATTCCAAAATAATAATAGGAATCCCCATAAGATTACAATGGAAAAAATTCTTTTAATAGGATGCAATTACAAGGTATTTTGATGGTTTCCATTGTTTGACAATCACATTGTTTAAAATTTATTATTTGTTCTCTTCCCCATGACTTTTAATGATGATTTCTTAACATATGAGTACAACTTTTTGAGTACACATGTAAGCAAATGAGTTTCAAAATTCAAACCAAATCAGGACGCTCCGGGATTAGTCAAAGTACTTCATTTATTGTAATGAGGGGTGAAAGTGGAGTTATTATTATGATTATTATTAAAAACATTTCATCATTATTATTTTAAAATGTTTTCAACATTGAATTGAATTGAATTGAATTGAAAAAATAAAAAAAAAAATCTTAATGATTGACATGCATTGTTAGGATCTAATCATCTGATGTAAAATTTGTGTTATGTAAAGTAAATTAGTTCAATGATGCATTTTTTGGAGTGAAATTGAGACCGCTTACAATGATGGATTTGATGATGTCACTTGGTGTGTGTGATCAATCAATTGCAAGCGAAATTTTTAATAATAATAAAAAAATAATATTTTAAAGGGAAAGTAATAATAATAAAAAGGGTGTAATTCGAGCATTTAAACCATAAAATCCAAATAAAGATCAAATAAATTGCTTTTTAATACCTTTAAACTAATATTTGAGTGATATATTTTACAAATAATAATGAAACGGACATAATTTCGTTTCAATTTCGATAATACGAGCAAATATTTGCTTTTCTCATTGAATTTCCCAAGATTTCACGTACAATATTAATTTTGACACAATTATAACAAAACACATAAAAAAAGTAAAATAAATCAAATTCTCATGATCATAAAAAAATAAAAAAAAATCTCACACAATAATAAAAAAATGAAAGTATTACAATTTGATTTCCCGATAATCTCAAGTTAGATTCCCTACAGATTTCATTTGAAATTGATACATTTTTTGTTTCAAATACAGATTTTATTGCATTAAAGCGCACGTGTTACAACCATTATCGTAATGTTTTGGATTGAAAAAAAAAAGGTTTATACGTGTTTTTTTTTTGCGTGAATGTTCTTGTGTGTAAGGAAATTCATCATTTTTTATTTATTCTTTTTAAAGGCATTAATGTGTTTCAATCAGGTAGTGAAATGAGAGTGCGATGACAAGTAAAGTGAGAAAATGATGGATATTGTGATAAAAATGAATTAAATTGATTTCATTTTTTATTATCTAAAAGCTTTTTTTGATTAAAATTCACTTTCATTGAATGGATGAAGTTGCAACTGGCGTTAAAATGCCACAGAAAGCCGAATCGGGAACAGAAGCCACTGAATTGACGTCGCTATTGACCAGGCTGTGACTGAAATTTTGATTAAATTTAAAGAATTCGTCATAAAAATCAATTTAAAGCTAAAAATCAGCAAATTAAAGGAATTCCAATGAGATTTTAACTCGTCATGTCTCCATATCATGGCAAATATTGATTTGAAAAGCAATAATAATGTGACATAAATATGAAATTGCGTAAAATTTAGGGTAATCAAATATAACATGTTTGATTGTTTTTTTTACTTTTCCTTTGTCGCATGCTGTGAAATATGAAATTTATGATCTCATGAGAATTTTATTACAGCTTCCAATCGTACAAATAATTTCGATATCGTTGTAACACGAATATTTTTTTTATTAGTTAAAATCCTGAACGTGAAATGCATAAATTGCGAATCAAATCTCCACTAAAAAATGGAAGGAGTAAAAATGCAAGTGCTCTTAATCGATTTTTGTTTGTTTTATGTGAGTCAAATCATCACGACACATGATAATAAAATAAATATGATATCACACATGTGTGTCCCCAAAAATTTTCATTGAATAAATAAAAGGAGTGATGTTGATTGCATAAATCTCTAATAATAATGACTTTTATTGTTATCTTTATTTTATTTTAAAGGAAGAGGAAGAACATACGTTTCCTTTGTACGGATTCCACTTTAAATTGACTCTTAAATAAACAAATCATGACTAAAAGTGAATATAAAATATTTTTTCAACCCTTTTCATCATCATCGTCAGTAAACCGACACAAATACAAAAGCAAATATATTATTTTTCCCTTTTTAACAAAACAAAAACAAAATGATGATGATAAAAAATGAACAAAATAATGAAGAAAATATTCATAAACTAAGAAAATTATGCACGAACCGAAAATTAAGCAAACAAATTTTCAATTAATTGTTCTATTAATACAGCACTGTGTGCGATGTGACAGCACAATGAAATGACTGGCATTATTTTATTCCAAAAATTATTAAAGTACAGACGGTTTTTATCAAAAAAATAAAAAAAATTGTGATCACAGTAAACTTTTTTTTTTTTTAATTTTTATCATGAACAAAATATCATTAATCATGACTGTTACTATAAAAAAAATATTTTGGAGTAAAATATTTTAAAGAGCTCTTTAACGTTTTTTTTTTAAATTAATTTTTTTTTTAATATTTGGGGCAATTACACACTTGAAAATGCATTTTTTTATCATTAAATTTTCAAGTGACTCTGAAAAACTTTGAGGATTGAAAGTGATTATATTAAATTTTCATATCAATGAATCAAACAACAGGGTTTCCTTTTTTTATTTCAATTGAAATTTGTGTTGCTTGGAAAAAAAATACTCATAAAGAAAATTTAAAGAAATTTGAATGAAAAAAGGGTGGTAAAATGTTTCCTTTTAGTATTATTCATTTTTAAAGTCATATGAAGAGAGAGAGCGAGATGAAGGGAAGTAAATTTAATCCATGATGAAATTTAAAAGGAAATTCAATAAATAATCATAATAATTTTATGTGTATAAAAAAATACTGCAATCACTTTGATATTTTTTTTTGTAACGTGTGTCTCGTTTTATTTTTTGAATGAATTTTAAGACGTTTATTATTTTTTTTCAGGAAAATGGGTCTTGAAGGTCGATTGTGAGGTGGCTGTTAAAAAATTCTACAAAATTTCATATGAAAAGGACTTTCATGGTAAGTATCTTTAAATTTTTGTTTATTTAGTGGATGATTCACTTTAAAAACATCGAGAATCGGACTTATTAAATATTAGAAGAAGGCTTCTCAATGTAATTTTTGCTTCACGCATGTCAAAGGCTTCATTTTCAAACAAAATATTACTCCTTAGACCAAGACTTCCGGTGTGACTTCGGCCCTCAGTCAATCGACTGTTAGATTCTTTTGAAAATAAAAATCCGCTTATGATATTTTTCAATGTAACAGCTTTGAATTATTGTTTTGAATTTTTCCTTTAAAGATTGTTATGCTCCATGAACGTCATAAGAGGGATCAGATGCACTGATTACACTTGAGTGCACTTTAAAGTAGACGTCTTGCAATTATTTATAAGCTGCTAACAATTTTTTTTATTAAAATTACCTCGACTCACATCAAATTCATCATTTTTCATTCCAAAAAAAAATCGCAAAAAGGCATCTTATGTTTAAAATTTCTTATTAAACATTGATTTCAATTCAATTTTTATACATTTTCCGTCCCTGATTATTACAAATCCATTTCATATCAATGATGAAATGAAAAAAATGGGAAATTCTAACCACTGGGCGGTTTAGAGAAGTGCATTTCTATGGGACTCGTTTCATTGAATATAATTAAGTTTTAATTTTAACAATTATACCGCCATTTTGAAAATAACCGCCGTTTTGAAAATAACTGTCATTTTGAAAATAACGGTCATTTTGAAAATAACGGCCATTTAGTTAAAATTAATTTTAGTAAACTTCTCCACCCAACAAAACAAATTATCAATATATTTAAAATTTTAACCGTTTTTAACGAATTTTCAGGCTTTGGAGGCTCTGGAGCCCAATCCATAAGCCCAATCTCAAAACTAATGAGTTTTGACAAATCTTTAAGACCTCCTCTGTCTATTAAAAAAAACCAGACCTCGCTCTGATGGACCATTCCGGAGTTATGACCGAATCGGACAACCTGACAAACTGACAAACTGACAAACAGACAAACGGACAAACAGAGTGACGGCGGACAAACCGTCTGTAATAGTGCATTTTTTCTTACGAAATGCACTAAAAAAAACTCTGAAAATAGAAGAAACGCACTTAATTAAGATAGGAAATAATTGTGTATTGTGTGTGCATTGTTAAAGGTGAAATAATACAATTCAAATAACTTCCTATTTCATTATTCCGATCACCATCAAAATCCATATGACAAGGGTGGGGAGGAGGATGGGGTTTGGAATATAATGAAAGTCAAACATTAAATTCATTAATTTAGTATAACAAAAACTTTCTTCCTATTTAATTTCCTTGATTTCAATTTAACTTATTGCTTTTTTTTTCCTCTCTCTATATACTTTGTTGCAATACAATATGTTTTCTTTGGCATGTCATGGCACCGAGAATATGAAGGGAAGAAATGAAAAAAAAACTTTTACTTTTTATTGCTTTTGTACTGTTTGGAGTGGATTTTGTGTGTTATTTTTGAGAGTTCACTTGTGTTATTCTTTTCTTTATAAACTTTTTTCACCTTTTTCTGAGATGTTTGACCGTAAAATTCTCATCCTATTGATTTTTTGCATTGAAATTGAATGAAAAAAAATCTGAAGAGAAATCGATTGATCATCATTTTAAAGTAAAATTGAATCTTCTTACTTCTACTCTTGTTAAATTTGGGAAATTTTCATGTTAAATTCTCCTCTCAAACACAATTTCATTAAATTCCGTACAAATGGAAATCCTTTTAAAATGTCAGCAAATGTCTCACTGCATTGATTTTCCCCTTGTGTTCTGATCTTTTGTATTTATCTGTCTTTTGTTTGACTCTTTTGATAAAAAAAACATACAAATCTATTAAGAAAATTAGAAAATTGCCGTTTCCTCACAAATAAAATACAATAAAAATAATAAAATCGAGTAAAGTAAAAGTAAAAGTGAAATCAATCTGAATTAAGGTTTGATTTAAGTATCATTTGGAAAAATAAAATTCTATTGTGCTTTACATTAAATTTTTTTTTTTATTTTATTTCATTTCATTGAAATCGGACGAACATAACAATAAAATTGAAAATGTTCAATAAAATCAATGCAATTTTTGTATGGAACAAGTTCAAATTGAGTTTTGACTCATGAAAGTGAGAGGGAGACAGAGAAAAGCATAAAAAAGTGAAAGTTAAATGTACAAAAACCTGAAATACAAAAGAAAATTGTAATCAAGGAAACATATTTTCCATTTCATTTTCGAAAAAAAAAAAAGAAATGTAAAGGGACATCTCTTAAAATAGAAAATCAAAATCAAATAAATTACGACTGTAAATATCAGTAAACACATCAGATTTCAACTGAAATGACTGTAATGACTTTCATTTTGGTAGTTTTTTTGTCGTTCCCTCTTGAATTGAAAATTCCGTTACATTTCTAAACACAAACAAAAAAAATGAAAACAAATAAAACGAAACTGAAAGCAAACGCACTTTAGAGACTTGACACAGATTTTATGTTTGTATGTACTCTGAAATTCATTCTAAATCTTGTTAAATTACATTACAAGGAGACATACATTGAGAAAAAAAAAGTATATAAATGATAAGGATCAGCAGTTTAATAGAACGTGACTTTGCCTCTTAATATACTCAAGTTATGACTTGACTCGTAAATGTTTAAGATTTTTACATTGAAAATGAGATTCATAGAGAAAAAAATTGCATTAAATGTATACTTAAAAAAATAAGGAACAAAAGGCGCCGACATATAATTGACCAATTTTTTATCAAAAATAGTCGCGCTCCATTTCTTACATTTTTTTTTAATAAATTACTGTGATCATCTGATTTATTTGTTACAGTTAATGATAAATTGGATGATTAATTCATGGAAATATGGTCAATATGTTAAATTTTTTTAAGATAAATTTCATTTCATATTAAAAAAAAATCAAAGAGCACCAGATTTCATGTCAAAATGATTGGATTTATGTCAGACTCATGAATAATTTTAATATTAACAGGATCCTTATGTCCATTTTGGATGTGTGTAAGTAAGTAGATTAACGATACAAAAAAATAGCATTATCATGACCCTTTTTCTATTCCATAGATTTCTTTATTTTCTTCTTTGAAATCATCACTTTAACATAAAAGGTATGCATTCGTCTCGTCACCCAAGAAAATTAAATTTTCTTTTGCATTATTCACAAGCACACAAGCAAATAAATGTCTTTAATGTACGTTCAAGGAAATGCACCCTTTACATGGATTTTAACTTTTACTTTTTTTTTTATTATCAGTGACGTCCAATGAAATTTCAAATCAAATTATTTGAATCCTTTTGCATTGAACTACTTCCATGAATTTTACATCATCTTACTTTTCAAGAGTGATTCAACGCAATATACAATGAGATACACACACATTTTCAGACAGTGTAAAGCACATTAAATTCCTTTACTTATTTTTGGTCCATGTGAATTGATTAAAAGGGTTTTATAATATGCTCAAGTGGTTAAATGTCCAGATGGGTCTTTTGTTCGTCTTATTCTTGTTCTTAAATTATTCTGATATTGATTTTATTATACATTAAATGTACACATTTCAAATTCACCGGTTTTATTTTCTACCGGGACCATAAAATAAGCAAGAAAGGACTGCAATATGACGATAACGACATAAATTACATTGAGAGCACACACACACATACTCACACACAGGCACAGGTTGGTCACGAATGTGTTAAAACTTGAAAACCAATAATAAATAAATAAATAATTCAATATGTTGAGCACGTTATTTTATTATATTTTTGGGTCCTCGTTTTACTTTGATTTTTATATTATATTATTTTCTGTTTTTTTTTTTGCTTTCCCATACTTACTTGTTTTAAGAAAATGTTTATGAAAATGATGCCTAAATTTTTTTTTTCTGGGGAATGAAATGAAATGAATATTCTTTTACATTGCAACGAGATGGAAAAAGTTATATTTTATTTTTGAAATGAGGGAAAAATGAAAAGTTTTTTTTATTATATTGTATTGAAAAATATTTAGCCTTCGGGCGAGGATCGAAGATTTTGTTAAGCTGATAAGAGAATTAAATTTGAGATAAATGGCCAGAAGACGAAGACAAAAATCAATAAAAATTGTAATATTTTAATCAAAAACTATGGAATTTCATTTCAATTTTTAATATGATTGGAATTTTTGTGCATATTGATGATATTGAACTTTTGTCCAAGTGTAGGAACTGGAAATGCTTGGTTGATGGTATAATTTTCCAATCGGTCGAATTTTCCCAGTTAATTAAATTTTTCCAAGTGGTCGAATTTCCTTTAATGCTCAAATTTTCCTAAATCGTCGAATGTTCTTAAGTGGTCGAATTTCCTTTAATGCTCAAATATTCTCAAATTGTCGAATTTTTCTTTAATGCTCAAATATTCTCAAATCGTCGAATTTTCCTTTAATGCTCGAATTTTCTCAATTCGTCGAATTTTTCTTTAATGCTCGAATTTTCTCAAACCGTCGATTTTTTCTAAGTGGTCGATTTTCTCAGGTTGTCGTATTTTCCCAGATGGTCAAATTTTCCCTGGTGGTCGAATTTTCCCAGGTGGTTGTCTCAAATCACCGTAATGACCTTCGAGAGCAAGGCTTCATTGTGTGTTTTGAATTGGATTATTGCTCAAAATTCCTTCAAAAAAAAAAACAAAGAAAAAATCTGACTCAAGGAAA
Organism: Culicoides sonorensis; assembly: GCA_900002565.1. NCBI lineage: Eukaryota > Metazoa > Arthropoda > Insecta > Diptera > Ceratopogonidae > Culicoides > Culicoides sonorensis. The sequence goes on from LN483554.1 coordinate 103,873, forward strand.
CACAAACAAAATATAGACGATTCTTATCTCCCTGTTGCTATTCCAGCATCATTTTATAATTTATTACCAATTTCTTTATATAAATTTTTGTTTCCACTAAATATTGATTACATAAACAGATTTTTAATTTTTCTGTTATCACGTAACATTCAGTCGATTGAAGAAGTTAATGTTGTATGAAAAATAAGGCGATCTCCATATAAAAATATTACAATGAGGCATCATTTACTACATTTTAATACCCTAAATAACACATTTTCTATTTAAATTTTTTGGCTAAACATCAAAATTTTTATATTTAAAGGTCCTCACTATGATCTTGTAGTTTCGTCATAAATGTGAGCAAACGAATGTATTTATGGCAGATTTATGAGTATTTAAATCAGTGAAATGGAACATTAAAGTAATAGTAATAAAAAGGTTAATTATCTCAATGCATAAAAATGGAAATGAAATGTATGGAGAAAAAAAAATAGAATGAATGAAAATGTAATAAAAAGTAATTTCTTTAAAAGTTTGCTTAAGATTCATAGGAAAAGAAAATTAGAGGTGAGATGAATAAGGTGACCATGTTTTACAAGCACAAATTGATTTCAAGGGAAAATTTTTGATGTCAGACTAATTTTAAGACAAATAATTATCGAGGTTCATTAACGACACAAATGATTTTTTTAATATACATTTTAATTAAAAACTATTCAGAGGACGACAAACTTAATAAAAATTGTACTTTGAATGGATAATTAGTTGAGGTCATTATTTTTATTGGACAAGCACACAATATCTTGCTCATTCTTCCATGAAAAGGCGAAGAAAAATCTGAATTTGACATTTTGCTTTTATTTTTTTTTACATTAAATGAATGAAAAGAAAAAAAAATGATAAATTGAACGCTCATAAAAAAAATTATTACGAAGCACAAAATATTATATTCATTATTAAAAAAAAAATATTGTTTTCTATTGTGTTTAATACGCCTCCGGGCTTCAATACATTTTTTTTATTGATACTGTGTGTTGTCATCAAGTAAAATCCAATTCACGCAACTCTGATATAAGGAAGAAAAATATGTGTATTAATAATAAAATAAAATGAAATCAATGAGAGAATTCGATAATGGTCCTCCTACAGGAAATCTCCCACATGGTAATTTTTTTTCCTATAAAAATCGCTTTAAATGGGTATTTTGAGGACATTTCGAGTTTTTTTCTCTCTCTCCCTATTTTTCACAGTGACTTTTCAATACACTAAAATTGAAAATCAACCTCAAATAACTTCAAGATAAACAATGAAAGCTCTAAGGCCTTAAACTGACCGTGTTGGAATTTCTTTTGAATTTTAAAATTCGGTGAAGGTAAGGCCTCTCTCCAAATTTCAAAAATCATATTTTTGGTCGATATAAAAATATTCTAGGTTGGGTTGAAATGGTTCGAGGCAGTTTGAAGTCTACCTGATGAGATGCAATCAACCGATTTTGGATATCTTTGAAAAATTTCGGAATTTTGGTACTGGGAAGTTGAAGCATGAAAATATGCAAAAAATCGGTGGAGGTAAGGCCTTTCTCCAAATTTCAAAAATCATATTTTTGGTCGATATAAAAATATTCTAGGTTGGGTCCTACTCTATTTATTCTTTATTCTTTATTCTTTATTATAAATGGTGTCAAAATACTTAATAATTATAGCCGAACAGGAGATTATCCCAATTAATCGAATATAAATATTAACACTAGTAAACATTTAGTACTTAAATCTAAATAACAATTATTTCTAACTAAACTAAGTAAAATATCACAGTATGTCCTTCAACCAAACTGACAGAAATGATTTTTTACGTTTTTCTTAAATAATTCAAATGAAGTAAATATGTCGATGTGACTAAGTTCGTTGTTGTACATGTTGCACATTCTGTACAAAGGTTCATTCAAACCTGAATTTGTTCTTGCTGTTTGTAGTTTAAATGTGTCACGATTCCTTGTGTTTGTCATATTACATTTAAAAGTTACCATGCTGGTCATATCACTGTCAATACTGCCGTGTACAATCTTATGTAGGGTCAAAGCATCTTGTAAATTTCTCCTATCTTGCAAACTTGGCAACTCAAGACGTTTACTTCTCACGTCACTTGGTTCATACGGATAGTGAAACTTTCTGTACACATATTTCGTGAAACGATTCTGTACACACTCAAGTGATCTTACGTGAATGGCGTATAAAGGACTCCACACAGGAGAATTATACTCCAGTAACGGTCGTACTATTGTCAAGTAAATCGTCATTATAGCCTTCAATTGTTTAAATCTTGAACATGTTCTCATAAGAAAACCAAGCATCTTATTCGCCTTACGCACTTTGTCTCGAATGTTCTGTTCAAAACTCATTTTGGAATCAAAGATAACGCCTAAGTCACGCATATTATTCACACCTGCAATTTCATTGTTGGAGAGTTGATATGTAGCTCCCACAACATTTCGTTTTCTAGTAATTGATAATTTGTAGCTCTTACTAGGGTTCAATTGCAGCCCATTCAAATTGCACCAGTTCTCACAACGATTCAAGTTTTCTTGTAATTCATGGACGTCATTGGCATCATTGATTCTTCTATAAATTTTCAGATCATCTGCATACGCTTCAAAATCAGTTGTAATGTTGCAAAAAAGGTCGTTGACGTATATTAAAAACAAAAGCGGACCAAGGACTGATCCTTGACCCACTCCAGATGGTGGTTGAACAGAAGATGAAGAATAACCGTTAACTTTCGTCACATAATTTCTCCCAACCAGGTAAGATTCAAATAGTGACACGACTTTGTTACTGCATCCATATGTTTCGAGCTTTTGTAGCAATCTCACGTGACACACTCTATCGAACGCTTTAGACATATCCATATAAATCACGTCCAACTCATCTTGTGATTCGAGTGAATCTGATACTTCATGAGAAAATTCTAGTAAGTTAGTGAGAGTTGATTTTCCACGACGAAAGCCATGTTGTTTGGGATTCAAAAATTTCAACATGTAGGCAAACAACTGATCATAAACTAACTTCTCAATGACCTGATTGAAACCACAAAGGATAGCGACACTTCTGTAGTTAATGAGCAGAGATTTGTCACCACTTTTATGTATTGGGGTCCATAAGCCAGTTTTCCATAAACTTGGGTACGAACCTTGTTCGACAAACTTGTTAAAGATCATGGCGAGTGGGAGTGCCAATTGGTCCATTGAATTCTTGATGAAAAAATTAGAAATTCCATCACATCCAACACCCTTGTTAGGATTCAGTGTCATGATCTTTTTCTTAACGTCATGCGATGATATTGAAGAGAAACTAAAAGTTTCGTGACACACAAAGTCAGGCATATACGTATTCAAGATATCTTCTGAATGAACTGAGTTGAAGTATCGAGAAAATCCTTCAGTTATTTCTTCGTTAGATTCAAAAACTTCATTATTCCACTTCATCTCACAGGGAATTGTGTTTGATTTTCTCAGAGACTTCGTATAAGAAAAAAATTCTTTAATATTCTGACCAGTGACTTGTTGAATTCTATCCAAGTACATATTCTCATCCCTTTTTTGAAGCCACTTAACACGTTTCCTGGCACAGCTAAAGTCTTGATAATCACTACTCGAGCCACTTCTTTTGTATTCATTACGAAGTAACCCTTTCATTTCAATTTCCTCGATCAGTTCTCTCGAATACCACACAGGAAAGTGAGAGGAACGACACCTTTTCTTTGGCACACAGTCTTCGATAATCACGTTCAAAGTTCCATAAAAAGCTTCAACGACTGCATCAACTGAATCGAGGTTGAGGAAATCATTCCAGTTAATTTCACACAGTTTGGAATTAATGGCCTCAAAATCTGCTCTGCGGAAATTAAAGGCTTTAAAATCGTTCACAGATCTATAACGCTTTGGCTTCATAGTAATACTCATTTCGAGTGGAGGATGATAACCTTCAGCTCGACATAAAACATCAGTGGGTTGAGTGACACTTGACTCATTGCATGCAAGATTCGTCACCAAAAGATCAAGAAAGTTATTTTGACAATTAGGCTGATTATTGATTTGCGATAATTCACATCGGTCTAAAGAACTTACTAACGTTTCAGCACAACGTCCTTCATAACGACTAGGACAAAAGGAACCATCAGTCAACTGCCAATCAATTTCAGGTGTGTTAAAGTCACCAACTATCATGACTTTTGTCTTGTCACACAAATCATTAACAATTTGTTCTACATGTTCCAGGTAAAGTTTATACTCTTCAAAGCTAGTTTCAGGAAACAAATATACAACATTTAGCATGAGTTTAAGTCCATCCAGATCCACACAGACCCAAATGTCCTCATTGTTGAACGAAATTTCATATTCTTGAAGACGAGTAACTTTCAAAGAGCGTTTAAATAACAACATGCAACCTCCTCCACCGTGGTTCCGTACATGAGTCTGCAAGTTTCTATCTTTCCTCATCACAACGTATTCTGATAGACCAGGGCATAATTCCGTGTCCAGAAAATCTTCTTGAATCTTAGTTTCGGTCAGACAAATAATATCATAGTCACAAGAGACAATGTTGTTACGCAGATCTGTCAGTTTGGAACGAATTCCATTAACATTTTGATAATAAATTCTAAGAGACATTAAATAATAGATAAAAAGAAAAAACATAATAAAAAAATATGAAAAAAAACGGTTATTCAATTGTTTAGTTACGGGTCGAAGTGGTTCGAGGCAGTTTGGGGTCTACCTGATGAGATGCAATGAACCGATTTTGGATTTCTTTGAAAAATTTTCGAATTTTGGTACTCGGAAGTTGAAGCATGAAAATATGCAAAAAAATCGGTGAAGGTAAGGCCTTTCTCAAAATTTCAAAATTCATTATTTTGGCTGATATAAAAATATTCTAGGTTGGGTCGAAGTGGTTCGAGACGGTTTAGGGTCTACCTGATGAAATGCAATCAACCGATTTTGGATTTCTTTGAAAAATTTTCGAATTTTGGTACTCGGAAGTGGAAGCATGAAAATATGCAAAAAATCAGTGAAGGTATGGCTTTTCTCCAAATTTCAAAATTCATAATTTTGGCTGATATAAAAATATTCTAGGTTGGGTCGAAGTGGTTCGAGGCAGTTTGAAGTCTTCCTGATGAAATGCAAAGTGATTAGCAAAATTCCTACAAAAAATTTGTCAAAAACCGAGCAGGAAATATGGCCAAGAGAAATGGAAAATTTCAAGAAAGGCGTCACCTTGAAATTTTGTAGGTAATTTCAAAACAGTCTTAAAATGCACTTAATCAAATCAATTTATTTCATTTTCCTTATCATCAAAACAACAAAAAAAAGTCATAATGAAATCCACTGACTCAAAATATTTCCAATATAATTTATTTATGAATCTTAACAGCAGATTCCCTTAAATATGAAAGTCATATTGAACACAAAAAAAATTCATTTATTATCCTAAATATTATTACATTACATTCAATTGCATATTTGTTGCGCTATATCGTCAAATTGTCCTTCATTCAAGCTGTGTGCCGTTTCTCAAAATCAAATCAACCAAAAAAAAATTAAAATTAAATAAAAAAATCAACGAGACACTTGTGTGTGTGTTTCTGTATACGTGCATGCACTCATGTGAAATGTGAATGAATTTCCATTATTTTGTCTGAACACAGTCAGTTATGATGAAAAAAAGAAGAAAATTGATATTCTCTTGGAGGATAGTCGTCATCGTCATCGTTGTTGTGGTGGTTGCATGTTATAGTGATGACAGCATGATTTTCTTTGAATATACTTAAAGATATTGATAGTAATTGAAATATATGAGGGAGATTATCATAAAAAACAATGAATTTTTGTTATTAAAAGGGACATAAGGGCGAAATTCTCTTAATATTTTCTGTATCACTAGTGTCATTATTTAAGTCAAAATTATGATTGAGCAATAGGTTTGTTTGGATCCCTCATGAGATTTTTTTCATTAAAATTGAATATAAAACACTTTCAAGTGTTTTCAATCAAAGAGAATGAATTCAAGATGTTGCTTCATTAAAAAATACGAAAAAAATAAATTCATTGAGAAAAAATAATCATATTCGAGACTGATGTCATTCATTGTAATTCACCCTTCAAATTATCATGAATGAATTTTTATGAGGGAAAATCAATTATTATTTATTTAATTGTATTTTTTAACATAATTACTTATTTTTAAATATAAATATGTTAATTTACAAAAATCATTTAAAATATCATAAAAACGTTTAAATCTTCGAAATTTGACTTTAAATATCTTTAATTTGAAAAGTACGAAACTTTAAAAGTAAAAAAAAGTAACAATAAAAGTGATGACAAAAAATGTCGCAACATTCATTCATGTTACAACAATTCAAATAATAAAAAGTCATATTTTAAGAATAAAATAAAAAAAGTACCTTTACGATGTTCAAATGACTGTTGTAATAAAAATCCCTGTATTGCACATTTCTTTGTCTGTAAATTTAAAATGCAAAAAAAAAAAGTATAAAAAGAGCAATTTATTGTCAAATATTTAAACGTTTTATCGTTTGAATTCTCCGCGAAATGTATTGTCATGACTCATGATGATGTTTAAATCGCATTTTGTGAGTGAGTTTCATTTTATTTCTTTCACTTTGGATTATTTCCATCAAAAAATGTAAAATAAAATAAAATTAAACAAAACAGGACGAGGAACAATTCTCTGTGTTCCATTTTTTTGTCTGACTTTGAAACTTTAATTTATTTTTCCTTGATTGACATGTTTTAATTTTGACTGAGTCTTAGCTCAGGTGAAAATTATTTTAATTGACGATGACATTCAATGACAAACACCTGAAACAAGACATTTTGATTAAAATATCTTCCTTTTTTTTATTTTTATTTGCTTTCAATGTGTCGTGGCTCAAATGATAGAATTTAAATTCTCTTTGAAATGTGATCCGTGTGCTTCACCCTTGAAATGTTGCCAAATACTTATTTCATACTAACTTATTTGAGAAAGGTCTTGATTAAATTTCAATGTAACATTTTAAACACTTTTATCTGAACAAGAGCACACATTGCTTTGTAAAATGATTAACTTCATCTAAAGTTACAATTTGCATGGCACCTTTATTTACAGCCCTTAAATTAAATGTGGAAAAAAATGAATATTTAAAATTAGAATAGGGTGACATACGACACTTTTTTATGTTAATCAAAACTTTGCCAAAAAATTGTTTTTTTTATCATCTCAATGCATGTAAATTTGATTTCAATACAAATTTTTCCCTTAAACTCAGTCTACGACCGAGAGAATGTTGAATAAAAAATTAAAGTTTGATGACAAAAGCTAATTCAATATTAATGAGGATTATTCACACATGACTTAAAGTAACTGTATCAAGCTTATTATTTTTTCATTTTATTCGCATGACAAAGGAGATGAAACCGTCATTCGACACCATTCATTATTACGAAGAAATCAAAAGGTTTGATAAATGTTTAATGAGATGCAAAAGAAAAATTTGAATATTAATCGGCCTACCCCAATTTAAACGGAACATCAAAATCTGTCACAGTTTTTCATTTATTTGGGAGAGAGTATTCTCAGAGAGATCTCAATGAAAAGAGATTGGATAAAAAAGTTTCTCAATTCTTTCGAGGGGAGGTTGGGGGCTCGTCTTATTTTGGGTTTTAATATTTGCTTCATTGTGTAACTTTCAATTTTTTTCCTTAAATATCACGATTCTATATAAAGGTCAATCTTTTTTTTGGACATGAAACGTTAGAACTGAATTCTCTCTTTCACTCTCTCTCTCTCAAGTCTTTAAAAGTTTCGCAAATGTGACGATGACCTGCTTATGATGAGAGTTTTTAACGTCAGACTATTTCGAAGTTTTCTCTCCCTCTCTCTCTCTCTTTCCTTTCATATTAATCAAGAGAGCCTTCTCTTTTTCTGAGAGTAAATTTCGACATATTTCAAGACATTTTACGAGAAAACAGAATCTTTTTGCCAGTATCTCTCTCATTAAGATTATATTTCTCTCTTTTTTTACAAAACAAAGCAAAAGAGAACATTGTTAACTTGAGAGAGAGAAAACATAGAATTATTTTAAATTTTTGTTTCATTTTAACTTGACAATAAATTCATAAAAATTAATAATAATGAAAATGTGAAATGAAACACAAAATTGCTAAAGGCGATGACGTTGATTGTTATTTTAATAAAAGCTAAAAAAAATCATATTGCATTAAATGCATTGTCAAACAATTTTCGTCAACATTTATTTATATTTTAGTTGTGAATTGTTTAAAGGTATCACAAAATTTTATAATAAAATAAAATTTCAAAAATATTTATAATGATTTATTGTGTCACTATTGACAGTTTGAACATGCAAAAAACATGATGTTGATGATTTTTGATAAGGATTTTGGTTTTGCGTCGTGCGTTTTTTTGTTGTTTTAAATGGATTTTATTGAAAAAAGGGGAGTAAAAAACATAAATTATTAATAAAAAAATTTGAATACGATAAGTTTATCATCAATAACAGAAAAAAAAACACATTTTGAATGGATTTCCTCGCCATGTAAACCATCATAGATTCAAGTAACAATACATTGAAAATTGCATTAAAACGATATACTTTAACATTTTGGTAATCGTGTCATGCGACATACACTCTAATTGTGTTTCAGTCACTTGGGGCCATTTTTATTTAATTTGCATGTAAAATTGATGATTTTACATTTCTATGCGTATGATGTGAGGATGTGAGTGAAATAAAATAACATCGAAAAATGCATCAGTGAGGCAACATATCACAACAAATAATAAAATAAATTATTTTGAAGGAATTGGAGACTTTGGTGATCCTATTAACAGTAATAAATAGAATTTTAAACTACACCACGATGATGGCATTTTTCGAACAATCGTAATTTCCCATGTGTGTGTGTGTGTGTGTGTGTGTATGTGTGTGAACACTAAAAATATTTGCATTTTAATTTGCATAAATATAAATTTCAGTCAGTTACACCCGTTCATTCATTTACTTTTAACCAATTTGTGCATCGCAGAAACTTAAAATAAAATAAAATCAACTTCATTTAGTTTGATATGTGAACAAAATTGTGTCTTCTGGCTAAAAACTGATGTTGATGATGGTCAACAGATGGATATATGCATAAATTGTCATCGTTGCAATAAAATAATATTATTTTAACATAGTTATCACACACATTCAACTCACATGTGCTCACTTACTGCTAATAATAATAATAATAACATTGCCACAGATACCAATAACCAAGTACACAGTGTCATTTACAACTTGTTCAATTTGTCATCCTGTCCATCATAAAAAAATGAAACGAATATAAAACACTCTTTCTGTTAAATGGGTGTATTAACATACGGGCAGTTAATAAAATAAAATGAAATACATCACACACACAAAAAAAGATGAATATTAATGAAGTAAAATATGATTATGATATATTTTTATTAGTAGTGTTATTATTTTGTAGTACTTTTTTATGCATTTATTTGATATTTGTTTGTTCTTTTTTTTATTTCTCTGTCGAACAACATGTTAATTGCCTGCACTCAGTCACTATAGGAGGGCCATTTAATCGTGAATATTTTAACACATGATTTAATGTGAAATGACATTAAAATGTGTGTTTGGACTGTGATTTTATTTAAATATTTTAGAGCTTTTGTGCTAATTCGTGAATTATTATAATTTGATGTTAAAAAATGTGTTTTGAGAGTGTGAAATTTGATTTTAATGATTGAAGTGAGAAATTTATTTTTTTTTGTAATGAACTGTGTTAAAATATTTAATGGACTTTATAATTTGTATATCAGTGGATTGTGAAATGGATTTCACTATTACTTGGCATAAACCCGCATACAAGGTGCTTTGCTAAGAGCTTACGGAGTGAAAAATATTGAGTTTTCGGTTCTTAACTCCTCAAGTTTTTCCTGAAATGCCTTCAACTAGTGGCGGATTGCCCATACAGACAATCTGGCAAATTCTGCAAAGGCGTCAGTCGATCGTCTTGTAAAAGTTAAGTTTAGAATAAATTTTAAAGAAAATCATACAGAATGCCGTTAGTAATTTTCAATCCACTCGTTCAACTGGCCTTTTTAAAATAATTTTCACTCGTACTTTCAAATCATGCAACCCATAAATTGAATTTTCCAATCCTGATGAGTCATAAAACAGTGATTACAAGAAAACGTTTCTCCTTTAAATGCAGAATCAAATTCATCTTAAATACACAAAAGTAATTACAGTAATTAAACAGAGAGATGAAATACGAGCATTCTTTATTTGTTGATAATTAAATGTACACAATTTTCCCTTACACAATTTTCTTCCCATCCATAATCCTCTTCCATTCTCATGTTTCTTGCTAATTTAACGCAATTCTAAAGTAAAAGTACAACCATAAAAGAGTGTATTTTACACAATAAAATCATAATTATTGTAGAACAACGAGCACAGCACACACACACTCACAATAGTCAGAGCAGTGATATAATTAAAGTGAAGCATCAGTTATTAAAATCCTCCTTCAATGCGATTATTATTGTTCTTTCTTTGTATCACTTTACCTGTCTCTTTATTATTGTTATTATTTAACTTAATTTTTGTGAGTACTATAAAATTTTACATTTAAGTCTGTTTCCTGACAATGAAAACCATTAAATATGATGAATTAAGATTTCATTTTATATTTAATATGATTTCACTTCATTATTTTACTTCTCAATTAAAAGAGAAGACTTTTAAATTGTTGCAAAAATGAAAATACAAAAATATCACATTTGATATAAGATAAAAAAAATGATGAGTGAATTTGAAATTAAATTTTATCCTTTTCATTTTATACGCGTTCATAGTGAAAATTTTTATTTGTTTAATGAGACATCATCTTTCATCTATATTTATTTGTTTTTATCTTCAATGAGATGAGGGATCACATGTAAAAAAAATATTCTCTTTGACATAATTTGCAATAAATTTGTATAAACACGAAGAATTTCTGTAATTAAATACACATTTTAAACAACAAATAAACATTTAATTAAAGTTACATGGAAATGCCTTTGATATGTGTGTAATTCCAAATATTAACTTTTGTGTGATGTTTTGTTTGGATTTCAACCCATGCTCAACCTCGTTAAATGTTTAAAAAATAAAATAAACGATTCTTGATCCTACTCAATAATAATAAATTTTACTCTAAACTGACAGAAATATTTGACCCCAATGAACAATGTTTTGAGGGAAAATAAAGTGTATGAATATTGTATAGCTTCAATTTTAATGTTAAAAAGCTTGATAAATATACCGAAAAAAATGGAAAAAAAATGTATTATTTGAATAATGCATAAAAGGTGAATTGAATTGACAAACAACACCCAGCTTATGTTATGTCTGGTTTTTCACTTCTAACCGTTTATGTGCTGTTTGGTTTTTATTATAAAATTTATATGTATTTTTTAGTTAAAATATCTAAAAATGCGCTTTTGAGATTTGTTTGATGTCCATACTTTGAAGCACACAGTCAGGGAACATTTCTTGAAGCGATAGTTTTCGTCTCTTTTGTAATGCAACCAATCAGTTTTTTTTTAATCAGAAGTTATCAACGAACCTGGCAACCTAAAAGAGGGATCTTCTAAGATCTCCAGGCGCTCTCCCACACCCTTCAGGTGTCATCCACGACCTCAGAAAGTTTTACAAGGACAAAGTCGTTAATGAGATGACAGATCGATTGAAAATTGAATTCTGGAGGTTTTTTTAATTTGCGTTTTTCGGTATGATCCACCAGATGGCGCTGATGGATAGTTTTTATGTTAGTTTTGTTGTATTTAGGCTTCCCTGAAAACATTTTCCTGATAATGAGTTTCTAAATCGATAGAGAATGGAATAAACAGGTTCTTCTAATTGGATTTATTGATTGAGCCCAACAGATGGCGCTGAGGGCTGAAATTGTGATTTACACAGATATAAAATTTAGAAAAACAGCAAATATAAAGTTAGGTTAAAGACATTTTTGACCCCGCATTTTGGGGAGGGACTAGAGAGCCTTAAAAACCCTCTTCGAGAATAAATTGTTCAGAATAAATTTCACTTAATGCACTTAAATATTTTATTAACGCATACCTTTTCATTTAATTTCATTCCATGCAAAAAAATTGAAGTAAAAAAATGAAAATTTTTCATCCTATAAATAAATGATGTGATATGATATGAATGATGATGATCTTAATATATGTGATATTTGTGTAACGTGTGTGGTATTTTCAGTTGAAGAAGATAATTTTTTTCTTGAATTTTACTCTTAATAATAAAATGAAAAGGAAAATAAAAATCCTTAAGTTTAACTTAAGAATATGCTAAAGAATATAAAAAAATACTCTTATGTTCACAAGGCATAATCCTGATTTGATGATGGCATAAAATGTCCTTTTCTTCGTTTAAAATTTGAATAAAAAAGTTTGATGTGATGTGCTGAAAAAAGGGGAGTACTTGACTGTCATAACAATAATATGACGATGAAGACGAAACGACACAGGTAAGAAAAAGGTACTTTTTTTATAACAGATTTCATAAGTAAGTGTCTTTTTTTATTTTTGATTCAATATTTTTCATAATACACTATTTGACTGAAATATTAAAAAAATCATGCAAATCGAATAAGCTTATTTTCCCATTATTTATGATGATTTGATGATGATACAAAATGATGAGTGAAGAGGAAAAGGTTTATTTTTGGTCTTGTTTAGTAAATTTACTTATACACAAAATTTAAAGGAAAATATTTGGAATCAAATATTATTACAATAAATCGGCTTAAATATGTTACAAAGACAGAATTATATCAAGAAATATCAAATCAAGTGTAGCATAAACAAAAAAAGATGAATCATTAAACTGAAATTGGGTTTGACATGACAACAGCTTATCATTTCGTTGGCTTTTTTTGTTTTAGTTCTCGTAACATCAAAAACTTAATTAGACTTGTTTCGTAATCCTGATTAAATATGAAATTATATCATATTTTAAATCCAAATTATTTGAGTTACTGAATGAATTTGACATTATTTTTATATATAAATAAAATACCTGATTTATTTCCATTGACAACAAACAAGGAAAATGAAAGTAAAATTCATGGAAAATAATCGTTTAACTTCACTTGAAAAACCCTTGACACTACTAAAAGGCATGAATGGCAAAGTATCACACACACACTATCTTTAACGTAAAATGTCTTGTTATTTTTGATCCTTTAAATCATTTTAACCTAGATTTTCCACTAAAATAAATTTTATATGTCATCACAACAAACACACACACACACACACAAGCACAAACATTTAAATTTGATGATGGATCAGACGAAGCACAAAATGTATTTGATCGATTGCCGGTAAAAATGCCTTAAAGCCTGTGTGTAACTCAATGTGACTCATTGAAGCATGGAAATATTCTACATAATAAAACATATTTTCCACATGATAAACATTTTACACGGTTCTTTATCCATTTTACTATACACACAAAATACAATCAGAAACAGCCACACATTTTATTTTATTATTATCTAGCAACAGCAAAAACGTTAACAATACGAGCACTGAGATATAAAATATGCGCTATATAGACAAAAATATGGAAAAATTTTTGAATTTTCTATTCGTAGCAACATAAAATTCATGCAAATATAATGATAAATACCACAAAATTTGATGACGCTTATTTTTTTTTGTATAGTTTGTGGTAAAAAAGCATATAAATCGCGATTTACGGTATTCCACGCTTACTTTTTACAATGAAAATATAAAAATTATGTGAAATTGATGTAGATTTTTCTATTTTTAACTTATTGATAAAAATTGATAAATCAGCTGCTACTTTGAATTTGTCAAATTTTAAAAATAAATTTCATTTTGAACTGAAATCATTTAAATTTCAATGTGATGCGTTGATAATCAAGATAAATTGGAATATTTTTCATTTCAGAATTAAAAGTTCCCTTCAATTCAATTTCTATCAGATAAAGTTTAACAAAAGCACAATAATTACATGTGTATTAAATATTGATTATAATTGTCTATTGTGAAGTTTCTCTATCAAAAAAATTACATAAATCGGCTTTTTATTGCACTTTAAATGCATTTTAGTTACATTTGATTAATTTCACAGATTATTCCAATAATAAAAGTACCAGAACGATATGCACAGTTTTTCGCTGATGTTATCAGAAATCAAATAATGAAAATTTTTGATGAATCCCTTCATATTTTTTTTATTAAAGTACTGAAATCATCAATTTTTTGCATCATCAGTCCTTGATATATGCAATCGATTACATTGAAACATTAAAATTAGGGTACTGATGATTTATCCCGTTCCTTGTTTATTGTGATTTTTTTTTATTTTTTTTCATTGAGATTTAATCGATAAAGTTATTAAAAGTACAAACGAACGTTGTTCACGTGCGTGTCTGGCCTATTTGAGAGTTGATCTTATCACGGCTTGTTCAAATATTGGATTATCGATGTAAAATCAGTTTCGATGATGGTTATAAAAAAGTACTAATTTAGAACTGTGCAATTTAACAGCATGAGGTACAGTGTGATTTTAACGCATGTGAAACTGAAATGAACAGAAAAGTTTAGAACGATTATGAAAACAGCTTAAAAAGGTTTGTATGCAAAATTTACCACTAGAGGGCTAAAATTAAAACAAAAATTTTGCTGAAGTGATCACATAAAAGCCTTCAATGATAATAATCTCAAGTCAAAATACCTAGACTTACCCAAACATTTGTTTTTGAGCTCAAATCAAAGAAACGCTGTTTTTTGAATTGGCAGTTATTTCAAAATGACCGTTAATTTTCTTGATACTGTAAAAAAATTCAAAAGTTACACGAAAACATTAAAATATCAGACAGAAAATTATTTCGACATTAAGCAACACCTTTTAAACATGACTGCTTTCTTCCTATGTCTAAAAGTATATTAAATGTCTTAAAAAAGTACATTTAACACAAGCTTTCAACAAAAGGATTTAGATGTATAACGAAGTTAAATTACACACACACACACACACACACGGATACAAAAAATCTGCTTTAACAATCCTTAACGAGCTTTTGAAACTTTTTACATTATTATTACGACGTTTTTCTACACCAATTGTCAAGTATCTACACATGAGTTTTTTCGGTTTACAATTCAACTTTTTCTTCTTTCTCATTTATTGATGTGAGGAAAGTATTGTTCTTAAAAATGCTTATATAGATACATGTGTGAATAAAGACAAGAGACAGGTGAACATTACTTGAATAAAATATTCGTTTTTCCTTAATTTTACAACCACAAGATGTTCTCATACTGAAGTCACGTATATTCTGTTTAACAACAATAATAATAATAGTATAAGAAACTTTTTGAATTTGCTTTTCCTATTACATAGATTGTGAATCATGAAGATAATACGATATGTGTAGTTATAGAGACAAAAAATCTTATCAAGGTAAATTTTCACGTAGATTTGATTCTACTCTTCCTTAAAGTTATTTTTTTTGTTGTTGATTGTTTGTGTTGTTTACCTTCACATTCAACTATTTCTCTTATAACATCTGAGAAAGAAAATGTGGTAAAAAAAAATTTTCTTGTATAAATACATTTTTATTGCAATCATTATTATAGTTTGCAATCACATCTAAAGAGTAGACATTTATCTCTATTTATTTTTATTCGTCTATTCATATTGAAGGTAGAAAGACTTGGAAAGATAGAGTTTATCTGATTATTATTGCGTTAAGGGAGGAATTGAAGAAAATTGTAAACGTTAATATGATCATTTGAAATTTCATCTTGGTCAAATCACATTTGAAATTTTAAAATATATCTCCTTGCAGTTTTCAATAAAAATTTCACATAATCTAATTCAAATCCAATTTCCAAACAGAAAAATTCCAAGTCAATTCAAATCGTTTAACTACGTAATCAGAATAGGTGTTTAGTAAACAAACTTCCTTCGTTTTAGATAATAACAGTACAAGTTTCATCCTTAAATGGTACAATTTTCTTTTAAATGATTTGATTTAAATTGTAAGGAAAAAAAATTTTCTTTTGTAAGAAAGTTTCTTCCTTGTTATAGAAATGAATGGAGATATTTTCTGCTTGTATAGAAGGAAGTTTTAAAACATTGTCTATTCAAAACTATTTGCTTGGTTGGTTAGCTCTTGATTGTTCTAGTTATGGAAAGAAAATTCTTGTTAACTTTTAAATCTTGTCAAGGAAAAGGTAAATGAAGTTGATCTATCAAGACATTGCAATAGAAGTGAACAGGGATGGCCGATGGTGATTGGACGACTTCTGGATCCTGTAAGATAAAGGTAAGTAAAATTGATTATTTTTTTGATTAAAAGGCTTCAATGATATCATGTTCAATGACTGCACGGTCATGAACATGAACTGTAGTGATACTTACCGATATACTAACACGAAATCCAATCTTCATAACTGAAGGCTTCATGCATGTCAACCGTAGTTGATGGACTGGACTTAACTTATTTCAAAATATAAGAATTGAATTCCTTTTTATCCTGACATAATATTCTTATTTTTTGTTTGCAATTCAACCAAAACTTAAAGATAAAACTTCTTAATTTTCTAAAAGTATGTCTAGTGTGCAAATGAGAAATTTTTAAGAATAATATCACACTTGAGTTAGTTGCTCTTCATGTTTTCTTGGAAAAACACCCGTAAGGATGTAATAAAACAACAACAATAATAAAAATAAAGTAAAGTAAACGTATTATTGTAAGGCAAGACAGAAGAGATGCTTAAATAAAGAATAATAAAGTAAACTATCTGAAGAAAATAGAAATTACTTGTGAAAAAGTTTCCCTTTATAATAATATTTTAAAATAAAATAAACATTTAATATGCATCTTTTAGCTCTAACTTTGCATCTTTAAAAGAAAATACACACATAGAATATCTTAAAAGTTAATATTTGCATCTTATATGGCAACTTTATATATTTAATATTTCCTTGCGCTTTTTGCAACATATAAATATTTTCTCCTAGATAGATAAATACAAAATTTAATGATAATAACAACAACAACAACAATAATAATGCAAATATACATAAGACGAGAAAACGGAAAATTATTAAATTTTACCTGAAATTAGAAATTCTTATCAGACATATTTTGCTGCTACTAATAACAAAATGCAATATTATGCAAAATGTGTACAAGTCATTTAATGATAATAAACATACATAACACATTATTTTCTTAGTACATATAACAGTTAGCTAAACACTTGTAACGACATTAATTAATTAAATGACATGTTTCGTACGTTTCCTTTCTTTAAATTTAATAACTTGTAATAAGATGGCAAGATGAGATGACAGTAAATACTTTTAAATTACTATTTAGTTTGTAAACTGTGCGAGTGTGTTCATGTTTAAGATTGTATGTAAACAAAATCTGTGATAAATTATCACAGAAATGCCATCAATAATAATAATCAAATCAAATATCCGATTCAATCTTGAATTTCCTTAAACCGCTATTTTGTGACATCTTGAATAATTTCATAAATCTCAATGTGTAATTTGAGTTCTTATGTATTCTAAGTGTGATGTGTGGTTATCTAATTTAATTTGATCAAGTTAAATGAATGTTTAAATGCATTTTAACAAGAGCTCTCTAAATATTACATATTTGAATTGTTTTTAATGATCATTATGTTATTATAATGCATTTTGATAGTGGTTTTGGGTATTTTTTTTCTTTGAGTAGGAGTTGTTTACTAAGTGCGACAATCATTCATTTGGTATGTTTTTTTTAAAATGAAATGTGCTTAATTTTTTTATCAATATGATTTAAATTTTTATTTTTATAGGGTGATGCTAAATTATAACTTGGATTCAATGAGAGTTGTCAAGCCAGCGTAGTTATTAAGACAGCAGAGAAACTTGTAGTAGAACTTTATTTCAAACCGCATCAAAAAAGGTAAGTAATTTTTATTTTTTTTTAATTATGATCATATAAGGCAGAGATACTTACCGATATACTAACATGAAATTTAGACTTCTGTTCTTATGACTTCACTATAAGGCCATGAAAAAAATCATGTAAAAATTGAAACCTTGACAGATGAATGGCACTTAGCTTTGAACTTAGTTGTCAATAGTTGTTCAATTAATGTCATCCTAATAAATTTTATGACAACGCTTTCAATTTAATAGAAAATTACATAAAATATCAAAATAAGTGTTGACTGATGCTTTCATTATAAACGCATCAACATAAGTAGATTTCAAGATACTTCAAGTCATCATCAAGTGCATACAGTTTTTACAAATAAGATTTTTTTTCTTATCTCATCTCAAGCATAGTTTATTTTTTATTTCTCTTTACATTTCATAACATATATTTAAATAAATGCATCTGATATTGCATCTCATAACAACAAATATGCACTAGAAAATGTTTATGTTAAATTTTTGTTTTTTTTTAATATAATGTAAAAAACAGAAAGGCTTTATGATCTTGGCATCATTTTCACATGTGTGTCACTTAATTGAGTGTACATCAAAAAACATAATCGTGCGTACTCTTTCGCTGCATAAATCATGATAAAATTTATTCATGTGAATTTACACATCTGTGTTTCGTCTTAAAATTCTGTTTTTCATTTATTTATGAGTCACATCTATGAATTATTTTAAAACTGAGAATGCATTGCGATAAAATCAGGTTGAGTCATTTAATTTAAGCAAAAAAAAAAAGATTAAAGAGATGCAAACTGTGTATTAAGTCATAATAATTAGTTTAAAGTCTTTTAAGTTTTGAATGCATGCCATGATGCAATTCATCCCACCCTGTAATTTTTCATTTTAAAGTCTATTATTATCACTTTTACAAGATTCTTGTCATTAAATCATCACATCACACACAAACACACAATCATAGTCATTAAAATTTAAAACTGTTACTTTTCAATTGTGTGTTTTTTTTTGCTGTATTGTTTTGCGACAGGATTTTTGAGTGAGTTAGGGGATTTCTGTTATTATTATTTATTTATGACACAGCACCGTGAATACAATGACAAAAGTTTCATTTAAAATCCTCATGTAGTTTTGTTTTACAAAAACGGAAACTTTTGCGCTTACATGTGTGATGATGGTGCATTATTAATTTAAAATAAAAAAGACTTTGAAATTAGAACGGTGTAATAATATCAGTGAGTGACATGTTAAAGGCAAAATGAGGACAATAGAAGTGTGAAACTAACAATTAGGTTGATTAGGCTAAGCGATAATAATAATAATTTTAATTGTAATTGTGTTTGTATGAAGATAAAATTGAATTGTACGAATGTGAGTGTAAATTATAATGTGTTTTCTCTAAATTAAAAGGTGGAAGCGAGTTTGAAATTGAATTGAACGTTGGGTAATTTAATTATCAAAGGTCTTTGCTCAGAACTTTAATTGAAGAGTAAAATACACAGTGAATTATTCTTTTCATTATATTACATGCAGCTTTTTGTTAAAGTACGAACAAATCCTCTTGAAATTTTAAATGTCATCCTACTTGAAAAGAAAATCACTAATATTTCGTTACAAACCAAACTTTTTGTTTTTTTTTGATAACCATATCTAATCAGACAAATATAATAGATAATAGATTTTGGAATTGAAATGCATTGCAAAAAAAACTTGTCAAAAGAATTATTTCCTATTCACTTTTTATTCTGTATTTTTTGTCATCAAATGCAGTGTTAACTGAAAAAAGTAAGCGGAACAAATCCGGATTCAGATCCTCTTCACGTTGTCATGCAACGATTCTTTGACTGTAAGCTACAGAATTATTGATGTCTCTTCACAATTACATTGCATTTTTACATTCAACCAAAACAATTTTTTTCGTCTAATCACTAAAAAATAGGACTGGGGTAAAGTAAAATTCGTTTTCTATTCCATTTCAATACACATTTTAACTCATTAATCGCGAGCGTTGTATTTTTACAACGCCTCTTTGAAGTCACTTTTCTCGTT